>CAVNYN010286733.1:52877-106345 GCA_963692815.1 Nyctanthes arbor-tristis
GAGAGAGAGAGAGAGAGAGAATCTGCCATTTATTTTATTTTTTTCGGAAGCATTGAAACTGCAAATTTTGTGTAAGAAATCGGAAGACTAGGTCTGCCATCACCCCCCCCCCCGGCCCCCTTTTTCCTTTCTAGTCACTTGAGCCTGTGCTGTTACTTTTTGGACATGATAACTTTGGAGTTGGATTTTGATTTTGTCGTCTGCACATGTTAGAATAAATGTGGACGGGAAAGTTCTGCTGGAATTTGCAATGAGGAGGATGAAGGTTGAAGTTTCCAGGGGAGGTGGCAGTGTTGCTGATACTCTTTCTCATGCTTCCCATGTAGTAATTATGTGTATTCCTGAACTGAATGTGGATTTCGATACGCTATTGAGTAGGTATGCAATAACTTGGCATTCGATGAAGTTGAATAATAATTCTTTGGTTGATTTAAACTGGCTGCTAAGGTGATTTTAGAAAACCAGTTAAAACCCTTGATGGGAACGTAACATAGCTCTCGATTTTTCCCCATTCTAATTTGAGCCTTCTGATAACTTTTTATTAAGTTCATTGACATATAACATTACAGAGCATGGTATAGTACCTAAAGTGGATGATGTTGTGTCTTAAAGGCCATCAAGCAGAATATCAATATGTGGAAAGGTCTCTGCAGACAAACATGTGGACTTTGTTTGACACATTATTCATGAGTTACATTTATTATGGTTTGCATGTGTGGATGTGCGTAAACACAACCTATTCTGATACAAGATTTCTTCACTAGTGCAAAGAAATATGCCTCTTGAAATGTTCTTGTAGTCCTTATAATGAAGTTGTAATATTTATTCTAAAAGGGTGATTCTAGTTTATATTGTTAAGTTTGATCAATGATATGTTGTATATGTAGTAATCACCCTGCATTTTGTGGATCAGTTTCTCAATGGAAGACAAGAGTCTTTTATGCAGTAGAAGGTTGCATGTCGTTGGCTCTCAGTGGTTGGAAGGCTGCTTTGAAAAGGACCAGAAGTTGCCAGAGGATCATTATAGCTTAAAGCCCACAGGTCTTGAAGATGTTGGAGAGGGGTAAGTTAAGAATTGTCATTTCCTAATGCTATCATGCTTCCATGGTATTTGCTCATTACATGAAGTCCAACCCAACAACCAACACAAAATCCATTTCAATCCACATTTTCACAATTTAACCTATATTGGTTTCCGACATTGCATATGATCAATTTTGTGATTCGACCTCTCCATGAATTTGAATTGCAACACCAATTATAATTGGAATGCAGACTTACTTTGGTTATATTTAAGTTGTTAATGTTGTTGCTATTATGACACGTGTTAGCAATGGCCAATGGGATTGAGTGGCATGGTTTCACTTGTTTAATTGGGGTTGTATTAATGGGATTGAGTGGCATGGTTTCACTTGTTTGACTGGGATTGTGTTAATGTATATATGCTGTGGAATTTTGCCGCTACAAAATTTAACTCGTGTTGGCGAATTTTTATGCTAGATTTAATTAATGGTTAGGCCCTGGTTCATTTCTAGTTCGTCCCTTGACCTCCAATCCTGTTCTTTCCCCAGTTGACGCCGAGTTCAGCTTTAAAAGTGTAGGAATTCTTTTCAAGTCTATAAATTCTGCAGGAGTCAATAAATGTTTAGAGTTCTATTGAGATTTAAATTGAGGACACCATCCGTGCTTATACCATGATGTGAGGTGGTTGCACAATTTAAGTTTTACTTTCTGTGTTTTCCAAATGGAAATTGAACTTGAAACTTGAAAGAGAAGAGTTACTATTATATGCCTCGCACTAGAGAGGCTCAACTCTCTCCCCAGTTTCACTCTTAAAACTTCTGAATGTTCTTAACCCATTCCCCACCGTTGCATTTATAGGCCTCCACCTCCTTAATCAAGAAAGACCTAAAATACTAATTCCTCTAGCAACCAAAGAACTAACAATTTCACAGCTAATCTAGCAAGTAGAGATAGATCTGTTACCTTCTTCAAGTGGATGCAATGTACTAGGGGCCTATAAACTTATGCCGTACTTATTGGATTGACTACATAGGTCATCAGATACTATCAAGTACACTATTGGAAAGTGTTAGTTGCAGTATTGGTTCCATGCCATGTGATGAGGATTATTTTATTTTTGTTATTCTTCTTGTTGTCGTCCTATTCTATTCTATTTTATTTTTGTTACCCCGGCCCGGGCCCCCGGGGAGGAGTCTTGCCTCGGGGGTATGTGATATGAATTATTTTCACTGGTCAGGCTTCTTGTCGTTGTTCTATTTTACTTTTTTTTTTTTAATTTTATATTTTATATTTTTTAATATTTTTCGTTAATATAAAACTATTATGTAAGTGAAATAATGTATAAGTAATAGGCATAATATAGTACACACTAAATAATTTCTGCTTCAATTCGATAATAGAATTTTTATATTTTTCTCGCACAAGTCGTCGTTCACTTCTCTTTTTTGATATCTCATTTCTCTTCTATGTTTCTCACATGGTGAATTACATATAAGGCCACCTTAGGGTTTTGGTTTAACTTTTTCAATTTGGGGCTAGTTTGAATTGGATCATTCAGAGAGAGGGGGGGGGGCGAAAAAAGTAAAAAAGAGAAAGGAAGAGAACACAAGGCATGTTTAGTTCATGCATAAGCAATCATAATTTACGCCTAGGCGTGCCTGATCGCACTTAATCCCGCTTAATTGGTCAAGGCTTTGAGTTCACTTGCTTTTCTGCCCATGCATTGCACCGTATGTTGCTCGGACTCTTCACTTTTGAAGAAGTCCCTGTGTTGGACGCTTGGGTATGGGATCTTTTATATCATTCAAATAAAGATAACATCTTTTCCTTTCCCTAAGAATGCACATAAAACTATTAAAATATGCATTTCCAAAGTCACTTTAGAGTTTATAAGATACATTCATGCATTTTTTCTAAAATTTGGACCCTTTTTTGCCGTGTGGCCATATCCTAAATTTTTGAAAATGAAGTATTTGACACTTGGATACCTATCCGTATCCGACACTCGTACCCCAGTCCAAGCATCATAGATTGCACCTAGGTATGCTTTTTAGAATATGCTGGTAGGACCATAACTCGACATTTGGATCTCCAAAATGATCTCATATTTACCTGACTAATACTAAATGGAAGTGTGTTACTTTTAACCCTTCCCCATTATTGGTCTCTTAAGGAATGAAGGCAATCTTGAACAGGCAGACCCCCGAAGCACGGAAAATCTAGAAAAGCAGGAAGCATCACCTTCGTGTGATAATGTTGAACGGAGGAAAACCAAATCTCTGAAGAAGCCAAGAATTGTTGACTTGCCTAAGAGGGATGGAAAAAGAAGGGGAAGGCCCAGCAAGGCTGGTACTAATAGTGCAAGAGGAGCTATAATTCAGCCTCGGAGAACAAGAGCACGGTGTGGGAACAAGCCAGCTAAGATCTCTGAAATTGAATCAGAGGAGAGTGCTTCTCTGAATGAGCGAACTACTGAGGAGGAATTTGAACTCACTGGTGCAGATCATGAGAATTCTGAGAAGGTAACAAATGAGGTGAGATCAGTCGTTAATCAGCCTCGAAGTACAAGGTCTTGGACCAGAAGTAAGCCGGCGAAGATCTTGGAAGATGAATCAGAAGACGGTGCTTCTTCACATGAGCAGAATATAAAGGAAAATTTGGAAGTAGGTAGCACTAATTATGGTAGTCCCGAGAAAGTAAACATGCATCAGGAAGCTGAAATGAAGAATGTACTAAAAGATTCTGGATCATTGGACAGAGAAGCAGTTGAACAAGAAGTTGTAGAGCATGGTAAACTTGAAACTTTTCTTGACCCCCTTCAAGCAATGTTGCTTAACATGATACCTAGCCTTGCAACTAACAAGGATGATAGTGCTGCTGATACCATCGTTGAAGAGAAGAAACCTGAACGTGCTAATCCTCTCGCAGAAGAAGACAATGCAAAAGGTGTTCTTCCTCTCCTGGAAGACAAGAAAGCCCAAAGTCTCGACCCCAAACTTCAAGAGGGATGCTCATATTTCCATGCAACTGAGCCACCTGCAAAGAAAAAGAAAGTCAGCTACAAGGATGCTGCTAGTGAACTTCTCAAGGACTGGTGAAACACCAGAAATTTGTACATAATAATGTTGTAACTATTTTCTCTAAGAGGGGTTACGTGGTGTACTCAAGCTCGGTATTCTTATGTTCTCTATGTATTCGAAAGTTTGTAGTTTGACATATGAATTCTTTCTTCTTAGGCGTGCAGTATAAATCTTTGTGATCAAAAGTAGAACCAAAAGGCTAACAAAGTCTCATTTTGCCATAGACTTGGTATGGACAAAATTGTCATTTTAGCCTAATACAAGAAAGCCATTCTGTATACATGCTGTAATTGAACTAATTGGACTTGTAGCGCTTCTCTGAGTAAATAAATACTAAATCAGTGTTAATTTAACTGTTGATGTTGGTGATTTTGATCAAGCCCCGGAAGTCTGGTGTAATTATGATATGAGACTCTGGTATGATACCAATTATGGATGTGTTTTGTGTTGGAGAATGATGTGCTTATGTTGGCAATTAAGCTTGTAGTGCTATTACAGATAGTGTGGTATGATACTACTAATGGGATTTGTGTTGCAGAGTGATGTAATCATATTAACAATTGATGTTATGTCAAATTATCGTATAGTGCCATTTTAGAACTAGATATCTGGGTGTGCGTTTATTGAGCTAGATCGGAGATATGGTTGTTTTCTATTGGCAAGAGCCCTATTTGACTCGATACACGGAGTTTGATATGACTCTTCGGAAATCCGCAATATATGGAGCTTGAATCTTGCTATTGATGTAAGCGGGATGCCCTGAAATATTGGTGATTGATCTGGCACAGCAAATGTGTTGTAAAGATAGTGACACATGGGCATGAATCCCAATTTGATGGGATTTGACAAAATAAAATGAGATGAATTATTTGATTCTTAAATTCAACCGTATTAATCTAAGAAATATGCTGAGTCAGCATTGTCTGCAGGAGTACTGTGTATCTCAACAACCTAATTAATAATACTAGTTGCGTTTAATACTTGCTGATGTCTAATGATTGTCTTTTGGAGCTACACAACAAAATCAAACAAGATTTTACTAATTCAAAACATAATATTGCATTGATTAGAGATTTGAAACTACATTTTACACTAATATAACCAACATTGTGACCCAAAAAAAAAAAAAAAAACTCCCAAACACCACAAGAACTCGTGTTGTGTGCACTCGATTCACTGATTCGACCACAGAGGCATCAGGAGACGTGGGCATAGAGAATCCCTAATCGCAATCTCAAGAGGAACGGAAGATAAATCGGAACGGACATGATTAATGACTAGAAAACACGGAAAGGCTACTAAAGGCTTATGTTGCCAAATTCTATTGTAACAATTTATGAACACTTTTAGAAGCTCATAGGACTATCAGGATCATTGAGAGCTGCTATGGCTGCTTGAATCTTTATTCTTAAAGGCTCCTTTTCCTCTTCACTAGCCTGAAAAAATGGACATGTTTCATCAGCACGACTTAAAGTCAGCCACCACCAAGAAAATTATAATAATTCATTAAAAAAAAAAAGCAACAAACTAATAATAATAACAATGAATAATAATAATATTTTAATAGGTAGACGGCTCCTATATTAGCCATATTTTGATAGTCATATTGTAGGAATCCTAACAGCCTTAGAAAATCCATACATAAATGGAGAGGAAAACAATTAAGAGGGTTGAAAATGGATACATACGAACAATACATTTGTCAATGGAAGATAAGAAATTAATTATCAACGTTTTTATATTCTTTTTCTAGTTTAAAAAGAAATAAAAAACGTGGGATTAGCCATCATTTTCTACAGTCATATCAATTCTCAATCTTGTACAATTGTTTTTTCTTTTATTTTCCTTTATTTTTTTATTTTTTATTTTTTTTGTTTTTCCTGTTCGGGACCAATGTTTTTCTAGATTCTTTTGATTAAACCCCAAAAATTTGTATTAGGTTTGTTTAAATTTTTCTTACATGAAACGACGAAAATGAGACAAGCATCTATTTTCTCTGTGCCTAAATACTTTATAAAATAATATGTCAATAATCAGTACTTATCTTAATTTAACAAGTAATACTACAATTAGTCGCATTATTATCTTGATCATGGTAGACTTGGCCCCACAATTACCCTTTTTTTCATTAAAGACCCAACTTGATTATATGATCTCGCATCTTAATCCACCCCACTGCCAAATTTGGTTCAACTGTTAATTATAGGCTTAAAAAATTTATTCATTAATGGCAAGTAATGTCTGAAATAATAAGATGCATTAAATTTTGGGTAGCAAAGTACCCAAAAGTACCACTAACTCCAGGTTCGTCTAGAGGCCTAAAGAAAAAGTGGTCAAGTTAAGATGACCGGAAGAATTATTTTATGCCCACCCATATAACGGCCGTCTCAGTATGTGCAGTTCGAAAACTCGATACTGCTAATTAATGAAAATCAGACAAAGTGTATATGAAGAGGTCCAAATTAAACAATAAACTGGACTCCCTATATTCACTCTGTTTAGAGTATTGAGTTCGTTACTTTTGAAGTATAAAAAATTTTGAGAAAGAGGGAGAGAGAATATAACCTCGACGAAGGCAGTCTTCAAAAGCCTTCCCGAAAAAGAAGTGATATTGGCAGTAATTATTTTGAGGTTCAAAGATTCAAACATCTCACAAAGCTTTACCATTGTGTCTGTTCTTTTACAGCATGTAAGGCTAACCACAACTGTCTTCTTCCCCATATTGGATACCCTTAGCTGCAAAAAACGTTATGTAAAATTATTGATTAATTAATTAACAACTTTTTTTTTTTAAAAAGAAAGAAAATCAATTAATTCCTCAAAAAAAAATAATAATAATAATTGGAGTAATTTTATCATCCCACCTCAAGAACTTCAATGGGACATGAGCTTGATCCTGCAGAATCATAGCATTGACGAACTCTTGATCTCTTTGGTTTTGAACTAAAGATTGTTGCCTCTTGATCGAAGTCGAAAACCGTGCTACTATTCGACGATCTCCCAGATTCCAGCTCTGATATTTCGGCTCGAATTCTCCTCTCTTCTTCTTGTAACTCTTGAATATAGCCGATGGCATCTTTGATTATCGAAGCTTTATCAAGCTAACGAATTTCGACACCCAACAAATTCAATCATGATCAGAAAAATAATTCAAGAAATTAAAAAGATTCTTGTAGTTATAATTTTAATATAATAACTAATACTAATGATAAGTAATGGGGTTACCTTTGTAATGTTAGGGACAACTGATCTTAGTGCATAGAGTCTTTCATTAAGTTTCTGCCTCCTATTTCTCTCCGAAACAATGTTCCTCGAATTCACCATCAACGAAGCGTTTCCATCGGGAGAGCTCGAGTCATAGTATGACGAAAGTGTTTCGTCAAAATAACTACAAAAGAATCAAAACCCATGATGGTTAGAAGTTCATTCCGTACTCGATTGGACTAGACCGGACTACAAAAAGCAAGATCAATCGATCATTCGACCGATCGAGTTACCTGCCGAGCTCCTCGGATTGCAGGAACAAATGGGTATCCCAATAATTCTGGTACTCATCAATATCATCCATGTTGTGCATTTATTTTGTGTGACAAGATCAAATGATACTTTTCTTGGGAAGAAATGAAATGAAATGAAAGCTTGTAAGTGTCACTACAAAATTTAGTTCGCAAGGAAAAATACTAGATTTTGGGGGATTTTATAAAGGCAACAGAAGAATTCAACAGATAGTGGGACTGAGTGAGGTTCTTAGAATGATCAGGACCGTCCATATATGCCTGAAAGATTGTGGTATACAAGGCCGCGTAAAGGAGATTATGGGCTCCATTTGATAATGACTTGAAAATGTTTGTTCTATACGCTTGCACTATTCATTTTTGTTTTGCCCAATCCCGACCAAAAATGATATCCCGCCAGATACCTGCAATTCCAATTGCGGTACAGAAGACTTTCTCGAGAGTTTTGGTCGGTGAGTCGATGCTTACTGTGTAATGTTTGTAAAATTGGCTGTGGAGTCACGAAAGTTTGACCTGACTTTGATTCTTTTCTAGGATCATAATTATGTGCAATAGATTCCAAAAATTTGAGATCTTCAAATTCATATATTTCCCCGGAGGAAATATTAGTGGGTTAGGATTTTCATATTGAAAATATTTATTCTCCTTTTTTTCTATTTATTTTTTATTTTCCTTGTGGTCTCTTCATTACAACTTTTTCTATTTTTTGAGTATTTAGGGGGCATACTCTTTACTCTAGAGTGGGTATCTGTCTTCTTACCTTAATATATATTTTTTATATTGAATACATTGAATATATTTATTAAATCAATTCAATAATATATTTTTTGAATATATTATTGAATTGATTTAATAATATAAGTTTGCTCTCGTCAAATAATAATAATTATTATTATTAAATAATCTAAGGAATAGCTAACTTTTTTCCTAACAATTTTTTAAAGTTTTGCTTTCTTATCCTTTCGCTCCAATTATGGAACTTTGCTTGCATTATTTAAAGGGAAATGAATAAAAAATACACATTGCATATTTACTTTTTGTACAGTATATTTTACAGAATATATGCGAAGCAACCACAATTTTTACGACCTCGACATATTTTAACTGCATTGGTTCCCCCCACCCCCACCAAGAGACACACACCCCAACACATACACACACACACAAAAAGGAAGTTGCGTTGCTTGTCTTTAACATTTATTAGATAGTACATCTATTTTCTCAACTTTGTACCACGTTTTTATTTTCAACGTTCTGTCAAATATTAGCACATCATACATTCAGTTAAAGTTTTTGTCTGAAATGTAAACAAACTTGCATTTATTATTTAATTGGTAAATATTTATTATTTATTTGATATACACAAATTCACAATTTGTGCTTGCGATAAGGTTTCATTGATTAGTTATGTGATACTATGAGATGGGTACTTTTGCATAAGTGCAAAAGATACATCTCATACTTCAATTCAGAAATATTTAGTCTTAAATTGAGAATAAAGATTGGCAATGATATGATATTAATACACTTGAAATAAGTATATTGAATTAACTATTGTATTTAATTCAATTAATTCTATGATCATAAGTAAGAATTAAATTCGTGTCATTTGAGTTACCTTAATTAGTCTAGGATGGTTTTTGCTATGTACCAGTCTTCAGAAGATTTGATATGTTATGAGTAAGACCAATCATGTAAACGATCCAGATGCTTAGCATGTTGGAAACTTCTAGAAAGTGAAATGGTAAAATTACATATTGTAAGAAAGAACCCATTGCTCTTAATTAAAGAGTTAAACAATCCATTTAAATAAATATCATATATATATATATATATATGGGGATATCATTTTGTAAATGTAAGATTAGTTAGCAATTTTTGCTAAATAGAAGTTATGACAAAAATAGCAACTTTGAGTAAAGCGAATAAATAATTGGGTGATACAGTTAATAGCATACCGGCCCGAATTAATTTTGGGGTTCACAATAGGATAAACAATTAGATTAACAAGTCAAGAGGATTAATTTATAATTACATAGTAATTTAATTACTGGTTTCTGTTTTTTTATATAATTAGGAGTTGGAGTAAGTCGTCTTTCATAGAATGTGCAAATAATCAGATAATAATTAAATCGGACAGGTAGGGTGGTATATATAACTAGGAGCTTATATATTTATATAAATTCCATTAGGTTGCTCTAGTAGTTTCAATTGTAAAAGTTGTGACAGTTCAAGAAATATACTGATTAAAGTAATCAATGTCAATTCCAAACTCAGTGTGTTTAGAATAAAGACTCCCCTATAAATAAGAGGAAGGGTGGGCCAAATCTCTCACTTGACTATAAATAAGGGGGAGACGGAGAATTTATGTTTCCATTTCGGGTTTTCTGTTTTAGGTTCTTGATTTGATCAAGGGTGAGAAACTAGAAATAATAAAAAAATTTTGATAAGAAAATTAATTACAGAGTAAAAGTAACTTTTGCTTCTCTTTTAAAAGAAGAGATATATTGATCCTGGTTCTTGAAAGACAAAATTTTTGCTTCTATGACTTTGTTGTTATCTAATTTCCAACATTCTCCTCCTTATTTCAAACAACGTTGAAAAAAAATGTGAACTAGAAATATTAGGGACAAAAAGGTACGGACTAGTGGATTGTTGCCAAGTGTTGGAAAGCGTGGGGTAGGAGGGATCATGTAAAATAAAAAACTTTTTATTTATTATTATTATTATTATCATCATCATCATCATCATCATCATCCATAAGAAGTTTGCAACAAAATCTCACACTCTCCCTTACGATTAATGCAAATTATCAATAGTTCAATTATTCAATTGTTGTATGCAAGATTCCGATTGTACTTTAGATCTTCAAGTTTTGGGCACTAATATTGGTACAGAAGGTGTACAATTAAACATAGAATCTAAACAATATTATAGAAGAATCAAGAACTAATAAGAAAATAAATTTGTTTTCCCAATTTTAGTTGTGCGAGACTTTTGGGACATCTCTCCCATATTATGTCCACAATTCATCTTATACCTATTCAAATTTCATTAGTTTATCTAAGATAATAAACCACTATTCTACTGAGGTTAAGAATTATTATCTTGAGTCAATCGTACCTCAGTTCTATCACACAATCATAGAATTAATTTTCACTTGATGGACTTGTCCATTGTGCTTAATATTTTTTTTTCTTCTGAAATTTCTTGTGCAATACCTACTCAAAAGAAAGAAAGAGTCAAAGAACGTTTTCAAGACTAAAAGAGCAAAGTGACAATAAAGGACAATATTCTCATCTGAAAATCATATTTCTATGTTTCATTTACTCCATCATCATTTTGTGCAGATTTATAATTTCAAAGTCCTCCATTTGCTCCCTTTTGAAAAAAAAAATAATACTTTCATAGTTGTCGTGGAAGAGAACAGAGAAAGTAAAGCTGTTCCCCCATCCTGTTCAACATAAATTATGCATAAATATACCCCTTCCGAAATTTCCTCCTATTGTATCAAAAAAAATACATATTGAATTAGTACTTAAAATGCTGAATAAATCATATAGCTAATTTAATTAAATATTTTGTTTTCAAAAAAAAAATTAAGAAAATATTTAAATGAAGACAGTGATAAATTGAACAAAAAGCTAATAACAATTAAAATTTTAAAAAATATATAATAGAGTCGTACATTAAATGTTAATTAATGTCATTACGAAATTTTTAATTAAGCATCTATTAGTAAGTTCAAAGGCGCTTTATTTAAAAATTTAAGCTATTCCCCTAAAAAAAATGCTATTAGGTCAGTTAATTTATTGTTATTTATTTATCATATTTAAACAGTCTCCCTTATTATGTAAGCTGGAATTTTTTCCGCCATTTAAAGCTTAATACGTGCATGTTTTCTTTATGTGTGTGGAGTAGAGATTTTGATCTGAGCCTTTGTTTGTTTCGATGTCATACATCAAAACTACTTTATTTACAGGTTTAAATTAATGGATAATGTCATTTTAAATTATTTTTTACATCTTCGTATTTCTATTCACAATTATATTTATAACGTGAAAATTGTAACTTTAGCTATATTTTTCAATTTAATATATTTTTCAATGTATTAGGGATGTGTAATGAGCAGACTGGCTTGGGCAGCCTACGGCTCGGCCAGTAAAAAACTCGAGCTGAGCTAGCTTTTGGCCTGTCTAAATGCTCTGGCGAAGCCTCAAAATTGAGGCAAGGCTAGAGCCGGGCTAGCCCGCTGAGCTCATTCAGCTGGTACAGGCCGACTCGTATTTATTGCTCAACTCAACAAGGCTCATAGAGCAGAAATGACTCCTTATATTATAATTTTTAATATTTTCTCAAGCAAATGAAAAATAAATTTCACGAGTCAAGTCAAGCAAAGAACCTCTCTGTACACTACTTTTTTGCCAATATTATAGTTTTTTGGCCTTTGTCTTTTGAATTGACTAATACTTTTGTTGTTTGCATTGAAATTCTATGTGAAAATGCAACAATATTCTAACATGATGTATGATTTGTCTTTTTGCCTTATTGATGGTCATTGCAAAGTAAAAAGGTGTTGGAAATTGTTTTCTCTTAAAGTTGAATGAGACGTAGCTTTCATCATTTGTAGGACTTAATGGGATTTCCAGAAGAAAAACTCGTTTTCCAACATGTTGCCAAACGGTTATTTCTGCATAGATAACATTTGTTCCAAAATCACGATATGCCTTTTCCTTAATTTTGTTGCTTCTTCAATCTGAAGATTTATTAGTAGGTAACTTGTAAGACTTGTAGATGGAGTTATCTCATTTGTTGAAATAGATTAAATGCTTAGTGTATTTACATTTGATTTTAAAATAAATATATGAAATTCAAAATACTACATTCATGGAGGCTTGCGCTTACATTGAATGTAGCAACTACTCCTGTGGTTTCTACACATTCTTCTTCTTCTCAATCAAATATCGCCGTAGCATTAGCATAACTATTTTAGAGTTGAAAATAAACACATAAATATTATGTTAGTTTTCTCATTAAAACTGCTAATTATATAATGATGATTCTTGTTGACCAATACAATAACACATTTCTTAGTGAAACGACTGTCTCGCTTACTTTTAATAACAAATATTGGTTTAACGCTAACTACAACACCTATGATATTTGGTTGAGAAAACAAAAAGTAATTAGTATGATATTACAAATATAGAAAAAAAAATTCTCAAAATGAAGAAATTTTTATCAAGCATTTTCCTCCAATAAAATTTGAATACTTAAAATTCTACGTAGTCAAAGCTCGATATCTCAAATAGAATGGTAACATCAATTTCTTGTATTTGACCACTTCTCGTGATTGTGATTTCAATCTCGTTATGTACATTCTGATATGTTGTATTTATTACTTGTCTAATGTATCCATTTTGAATTCTGTAAGTATTCCTTTTACAAATAGCATCACTAAACATTTGAATCGTATCACTAAATAGTGTAGCTTGTGTATTGTTAGCCGACAAAGGCATCAAAATAAAATGAGTTAGTATGAAAAAAAATTCTAAGATAATAATAAAGTAATTCAAAATATAAACAACTAAAATTATTACCTCTTCATCCATTAAAATCAATTTTAGAACTTCAATTGGACCTTTTGCACTTGTATAGTTTTCAGTCCAACTATTGTGAAGGACGAAAACTTTAATGCTTCATTATTAATCAAATGCAATCATTTTTTTGTTAGCATACAAGACTTTTTTTTTTTAGTTGATGCAGACAAAGCTATTTTACTAGAGAATGGACTGAAACTTAGATTGAATTCAGTTGAAGGAAAAATGTGATTTGGGTATATGTTTCAATATTTTAGATTTATTTGCATGAATAATTCAAATTTCAGCGTTCATAGCCAATTAAATCACATTAAAATGGTTAATTACAGTGTAATTGCATCAAAATTTGAACTTTTTAATATTATTAGATATAAAATAATTATTTTATAACATTCATCCGTTGCAGATTCCATAAAGCATTTTGCTGTGGAATTTAACTGAAATCAATTATTATATACATATGATGAATAACTTTATAACATTCATAACTTGTCGGTCTTATAATAATAGTAATTTGTTATGAATCTAAGTGAATATATGAAGCACGCCGACAAGCAAGTCATGAATATTAAGTCGTTCTTTACTAATGAATATTTCTTTTCACATAGAAATTTCTTCGTAAATGAAATTCTATCTTTTTCGTCTATTAAGTAATACTTATAATCTAGGTACAAAAATGACTATCTGAGGTCAAGCCACTAAAATTCAAAATAATGATAGAACTATTTTCTCACAACTCAAAAAGATAAATGGTTCTCTTTTTCAACCGCATAAACAAATTTACATACATAAGCCTCAACTCTTTACAACTACCATCCTTCGCGGCGCCTTCGCCTCTCTTTTAAGTCGTTTATTCTAGTAATGACCGTTTCTTTTCACATAGAAATTTCTTCGTAAATGAAGGTTCTTTCTTTTCTGTCCGTTATTATTATATTATTACAGATATATATATATATAATGACCATCAAGGTCAAGTCAGTGGCGGAGTCAGGACGCCGATTGAGTGGGGGTAGAATTTAACTATAGAAATTTTGTATAATATGTACTATGATAACATCAAAAAGTTAATTGTTTTTATCGTATTCTTTATTAAAAATGATACTTTTAAAACATACTTATTACCTAATATATCAATAAATTCTATATTATTTTTACGATTCAAGTTTTTACTAATATGAGAATACTAGCTAATTGTGATTCGAACAAGTATTGTAGTGGTTAGGTTTTCAAGTTTTGAGCCAAAGAAGTTCGAACCACATCTGTCCCTCCTCTATTTTCTCTCATCTCCTCTATATTCCTATTGTATACAAAAGAGTGATACTATTTATCTAGACTGAAGACAGGTATCCAGTCTAGTTGGTTTACATTGGATAATGAGTTAATATGCATAAATAAATGACGGTTCTCATTTATTCAATAACCAATAAGAATATGACAATTAGATTAGACCGGTCTCCGGTCTAAGTAAATAGTATTATTATATACAAAAAATGAGAATGCTATTTGTACACACAAAATGTACAATTTTTGTACATACTGCTCTGAATTTACTCACACCCCTCAAAAGTTGTGATTTCAGGGATAATGGGACAAATGACATTTAAGTAAAAATATGGAGTGTGTATAAAAATTGTACACTTTATGTGTATAAATATCATTTCTCCAAAAAAATAGAATACTGGCTATTTTAATCTATATTAACATTAATTAATCATAAGAATTACCATTCAGAAATCTCGATTTACTAATTTTTTGATACAAGGGGAGGGAAGGGATAATAAGGGAGGGGTATGTGTGATTTGAACTCGAGACTTTCTATTTGAAACGTGAATACTTAACCACTATAGTACTTATTCGAATAACTTAAATTTACTAATTTGTTATACAAAAACTATAAAAACAAAGTAAAAAAAAAAACAAAGTAATTACATGGTTGTGGGGGCCAAGTACCAATGCCCCCATTGGCCCCCACCTCCCCCCTGCCGCTGGGTCACGTCATGTAAAAATTCAAAATAACAGTACAACTATTTTTTTCACACTATAGAAAATAAATTCTCTCTTCAATTGGTAATTTCTTGGTGCAGGTTTGGTTGTTTTCGTCCGTGCGATTTTGTCTCCCATCAGGGACACGGTTGTACTTTTGTTCATATTTAAAAGAAAATTGCGTATAAACAATTTATTTAACGTAATCCTCATGGGTGGGTTGCGGGGTGTGATCTTTCCAATAAGTCCACAATGCATACATAGGTTGTCTAATAATCTGTCGCCGTTTGTGCAACTCTTTCTAACAATCCTTCGCCTCTTTCTTTGTAGTTGTTCCCCTTTTCTTTTCTTTTTTTTTTTAACTAACGACGACATCTTTTCACGTAGAAATTTTTTTGTAAATTCTATTTTTTCGGTCTATTAATGATATGATGATAATAATAATAATAATAATACGACTAACAAGGTCAAGTCACGTAAAATTTCAAAGTCGTCAATGGGAACAATGTAAAACCAAATTAATAAGCCCCAAAAGCGATTTTGGTTGTGGCTTGGATGGTCGGTGTTCAACGTTGGATGACCAAAGTCCGAATTTGCCCCCTTTCTGTAAGTCTTACGTATATATTACACAATCAATGAACAATTACAAAATCAACGACCTCATCTCCTAGTGTCATAACTCACATTCTTTGATTCATACGTGTAGACACGAATACGCGTACACTAGATTATCATAAGAATATTCATAAATACGTGTAGAATACTCATGTTAATTGCCACTTTTCTTATTTATATGAATAAATGAATTATTCTCTCGTCTATTTTGACATTTTCATACACTCGATTTTCAGTAATAAGTGCAAATATAATTAATAAAGGCAAGTCGTTTAAGATATTATTCTATTACAATAACCCATCGTTTAATTTTTCTCCAATAAATCGTTTAACAAATATGATGGTGACTTTTAAGAAATCTCCAATAACCCATCTAACAAGCATATTTGTAATAACCCGTCTTTTAATTTTTCTCCATTGAGCCAATTTTTTTCATCGATGCGTGCCAAAATTTCTATATATGACTTTTTTAAAAAGTGTAATAACCATGCATGTGACTTTTAAATAAATTTTTTGTTAGCACTTTGTTATTGGAAATTTCTTATTAACAAGAACGGCCAAGTATATTTCAACAACTTATTCTTCAAAAATCTTGTTAGAGTTATTAAATCATGTATCAAATACATCAAAGTCATTGTAAAGTTAACAAAAGAAATGCCAATTCATAGTAAAATTTATTTTAAAAATAACCAGTCGAAATAATTGTAATTGAATAATATTTCAAACAACTTGCCTTTGTTAATTATATTTGCAATTATCACTGAAAATTGAGTGCATGAAAAGGTCGAAATAGACGAGAGAATAATTCATTTATACATGTAAAGAAGAAAAGTAGCAATCGACATAAGTAGTACATAGAAACATAAAAAAAAAAAAGCAGAAGAGAGAGAGAGAGAGAGAGAGAGAGAGAGATGTATCATGAGAGAAAAATTGAGTGACTACTCATTGGTGGGTGGGGGGAAATTTTTCTCATCCCAAACGAGTGGCGAGATAGCTGCAAGGAGAAAGTAACTGGTGGGTGGGGAGAGAAGAGAGAGAGAAAAGTAAGGTGAGAGCGGAGAATATTCATTGCCATTAAATGAGATTGACTTGCCATTGATAACAAATAATAATATTAAATGAAATTGACATTAAATAAAATAGCATGGAAATATTTAATGACTTTTACTATAACTACTAGTTGGATGTACGACTTAAGATTGTACATCCGATGTACTTAAGCTTTTTTCCTATAGTATAAAATAAATAAAAATAAAAATTGAGCCTATTTTTGTAGGACGAAGGTGGTACATATTTTTACCACTTATCCACAAAGAATTTATTTCTACTTTTTAAATTTTTTGAAAAAGACAATCTCTCTCTCTCTCACTTGAATTCTGCGTGTCCTGACTCGAAAACTCCATGGTGCACATGCGGTAATTACAGAAATCTTTCTTGTATTATTTATTTATTTATTATTAATATTATTATTATTATTTTAATTGGGTTGGGGGTTGGGGGGGCTGACTCTGATGGTGGTGAAGGGATTGCACACATATGATTTATTTTCAATTATTAATATTTTTTGTACGAATTATGTAACTACGACTACAATAGTCATCCTAGCCTTTAAAAAGAGGGGAAAAAAAGGAAAAGAAAAAAAAGTCATCCAAAAGTTTCTACCGTGATATAAATCTTTCATTCAGCGGAATTTCTTTCTTTGGCGTTTCCTATCTCGAGTTCTCTACATAAATATGTGTTATTTCATTTCATTGCCTAATCTTTCTTGCTTGTCTAGCAACAAACAATTATCAAGGCAAGACGAGTTTAACGTCAATAATGACAACTATAATGCAATCGATATTATGTTATTGGATTGCAAAATTGTAAGGTCGTGTTCTCTTTGCGGTTTTGAGACTGTTTTCTATTTTCAATTTTCTAAAATAGTGAAAACACGTTCTCTTTTATATTTTCAAAAATGTAATTTAGAAAGCAATTTCAAGATTTGTAAAGAAAACTGAAAACGATTTTTTCTTGTTTTTCATGTTTTTTGTGTTAAAAGTTGAAAATGTTGAAAATGCGTTTACAAATTTTAAAATTTACACCAATTACATTTAAATCCAAACTTTTATTTCTATATTCATTTTAATCCTGAGCATCACCGTCCGCCAGTGGCAACATAGCCTCGCGCTGCGATAAAACAGCCGATGCTGACTAGACTTAGGCTCAACGTCAATAGCAATGAAAGCCACCAGATCTAGTGGCTGACACTACCATCTAGTGGCTCTGTGATGGTGGTTCGCCCAGACCACCAGATGGTTGTCGCTACCATAAACTAGTGGTTGATAAAGTTAAAATACTAGGTGTGGAAGGGGATTGAAGATGATGACCAAATTCAACAATTTGAACAGTTGAAGACATCTATACAATTTTTATTGTATAATTTTTCATTTAAAAAAAAAATTCAAACCCAACGGGTTTTCTATTTTCTATTTCAAAAATAGTTTTTTGAAAATGATAAGCATAACACGTTTTTTATTTTCTCAAAGCAACAAATAGATAACTCAAAATGTGTTTTTAACTGAAAACAGGAAATTAAAATACAAAGAGAACACAGCCCAAATTTCTATAATGGTAGATGAAGATGTGCAATGTGCTTAACCCTAGAAATATAATTTACTCAAATTACCCACAAACTAGTCTCCCACCTCAGGCCCATAAAGATGCTTCGTATACAACCCTAAAAGAATGACACATATCGATATTGATAACAAAGATTTATATAAACCCTACTCTATATGAATGCTCTCAGCTCCACATGCATACCCTTAGTTCAAAGCAACTGTTCTCAGTTCTATGCGTGTGCGCTAAGTTCTACACGTACACCCTCAGTTCTACTTGCATACTCTTAGATCTACGCATATACTATTATATCTATACACATATGATCAAATTTACACACATCAATTGACACCATCTAGAACTCGTTAAGGAACGCAATATAATACCAACGATCTGCCACGGCCGCCACCTAATGATCATCTACCGCCCACGATGGGAAACCCTATCCACCACAAAAACAACAACCCTACTCCAACGTAGAATAACAACCCTTCTCCAAAAGCCAGTCCCCATGTTAACCAAGAACAATTAACTCTATTTTTCATAATCAAATTTGAGGCAAATCCAGAATTTGTTGCAAGTTCTTTAGGCGCAACGAAATGGAACCAATCGATGAAACCTAGATCACAATAATGATGAGGAAATGGCGGATCATAAATCCCCTAGCCACCTCTACTTCAGCAGTTAGAACTTCCACGGCCACTTCTAGCACCACGGGTCATCTAGAGGCTCGATTTGATGAGCTGAAATGTCAATTTGATGAGTTCATCAATAAGAATAAAGGGCACAGACTAGTACTAGTAAAAGAGACTCCCTTCTATGTCGATATAGCACAAGTCCCGTTGCCGCCCAATTTGAACATGCCCAAGTTTGACAAGTATGATTGGACAACAGACCATGTTGACTAATTGAGGGTCTTTCGGGATTGGGCAACCATTCTTGATGTCATGGCATGCAGAGCTTTCGCGTCTACTTTAGAAGAAGAAGTACGTGATTGGTACGACATGTTGGCTCCTCGATCAATCACATTTTAAATTGCGCGGCTTTAGAGATCAAGGATTTGCAGATGTTGTATATGACAACTGCAATGATAAACGGCCTCAAAAATCATGCGTCCAGGGCTTTCCTCTCAAAATGACCTCTTGAGAGCGTGATAGATTTATCTTCCCAAAGTATTTAAGATAGCACAAAATGGTGTTATTTATCTGTGTAGTATATTTTAATTAATTAATGAAGGTAGAGAAATTCTTTGGAAAAAAAAAAAATCATAATACAATCCAACTTGTCATTGATTGAAAGGATGGTCCTATCACATGATGACATAAAAGAATAGGACTATCTTAGTAAAAACTTTCACGAAATCATCCTTTCCCCTTAGACTATTATTTAATGGATTCATATAGACACATTAATAAGTTTTTTGTAAATTTTATATTATTTTGATGCAACATTTTTTAATTACATGCTCTCTATCCCAATTATATGATCTTATTTGCTTGAGTCCCGTAATTTGTAGGCAATGATTGAGTCAATCTTTTTTACAAAATAAGGTAAATCTACCATTTTATCCTTAAATCATTTTTTCCTAATTACTCAATACACATGTGGAAGATTGTGAGTTTACTCATTTGATATATAAAGGATTCTCTAAACGATTACCTATTTGAAAAAGTAAATTTTGTGAATTGTGCTCCTAACTTACCTCATGACTAATTTTTTAAATTAATAATTAAAACTATAATATTAAATAAGAGTATTTTTGTAAAGTAACATAAAGTAAATTTTTTTGTAAATTGGAATTTAATTACAAAAATCAAATTTGATAAAAACATGAGTACGTCATTAACATTTGAAAATTTAGAAATAACATGCAACGCACGTTAATATTCACTAATTGTAAGAAAAATGCGCTCATCAGATCTGAATGATATAAATTACAAGCTTAAGAAAAATGTTGCTCAGTATCAGAATGGAAAATTTTTGACGAAGCAAGTACTCAAATTATAATTCAAGTAATGGAGACTTTATTTTCTCCGATAGCAACTCCTAATTTTGCAAGCTTGCATATTTCATAGGTGTGTGTGGAAATAGTAGCTTAATGCATGGTGTTGATGGAATATTATATACTTAGTTCTGATCACTTACTTACAATACAATTTATATATATACCGTCCACAGTTTGACAAATTTAGCCATGTGGTAAAATTATGCTTTTTGGGTAGTTTTTATAAACACCATCGAAGATTAGTGATAAATTGATCATACACAGTTTAGGACACTAAGAATTGGACAGTCAAAATTAAAATGTTTGACCGGTTGTCAAAACACTTTACGATGGGAAATTTGTCCGTAAGTGGGGACGATAATTACTTTTGGGGAACCTTAACAGATATGGGTTTTTATGGTCATGTTGGAAGTGCTTATTGGCCACCATATGAGGTTCAGCTAGTACAAAGTTGGATGATAATGAAAAGAAAAATTCTAGGGGCCATGAAATGGAGACATTATTAAGTGACATTCTTATGTGTCACACTTGTATTTGATGATGAAAAAGTAGCTATATAATCATTACCTCAATAAATGTGTGTCACATGAGAATGTCATCTAATAATATGTCATCTTTTCATGTCCTCCTGGAATTGTTTAAATGAAAATGCAACAGAAATTTACAAATATATACAGCTAACATTGTGGAGCTCTAAATGTTGAACAAAATTTTGCTACTATCTAGAATAGTGTTATTTATCTAAAATAGATATCGGTCTTCAATTTAGTTGATATTTCTCATTAGATAATAAATTAGTGGATGTCTTCATCTGATCCTCTAATGTAAAAAGACCAATTAAATTGAAGACTGGTCTTCATTTTAAATAAATAGGATTCTAATTTTTAACTTTTTTAACAAAACTCAACCAATTAAATTTTACTACACGGCAAAAATTGAAAAAACAATGAATTTATAAATAGTTGCAAAAAGAAAACGAAAAAAAAAAAGAAAAATTTGATTTCGGCACCTTTTAACATATTCTCTCGGCAAATTAAAACGCAAGATGTATGACGTCACTCCGGTTGCGTCACCGGAGTTATGTGGAAATCACTAACAAACAGAATTATTTAAAATAGTAGTGGACCATTATCTAAAATTCGGCCGCCCACGAGTCCACCCGTTTACACCTCCTACAAACACAGTCAAATGAATCAATAGAAACCAAGACGACTTGACTTATCAATCATGCTCAACCACAATTTGCCATGCGTAATGAGGTTTGTCTTTTTCCAATTAAAATTACATTAGTATCGATTAACGTTTCTCAATTTTAAGTATTTACTTATCATTAAAGTGTTGAGATGACGGTAGATGTTTAGAAGAAAAGTGCTTTGTTGTTTAGAAGAAAAGTGTTTTATACAGCATAAGATAAAAATCAGATCATTTCTTGATCTTGTTTGTTTTATACGCCCATGTTTGCACAAGGAAATAATATAAAATGTCTAAGCCCGCTGCTAGCTGTTTTGAAGAAAAGTAAACCGTGCCTATACACACGTCATTTAGACGTCTGGCACTATTTATGACGTCAAATGTCTAATTTTTATATCATTTCTTGACATTTGTGTTTTAAGTGTTGGTGCGTGTGTTTTGGGTTCAAGTATTGAGTGTACCAGCGGAACCAAACCAAATGTTTCAATTCAAGTTCTAGTTTGGTTTTCTAAACAAAAGACTATTTGGTTTTGCTTGTAGTTTGATTTTTATTCGATTTTATGGGAAAAAAATACTTGCACATTTACATGTGAAAGAAGCCCATGAACACGGAAAAAAATAGCATAAATGAACAATAGTTTTGTAAACTGCATGTCAATTTCAAAAAAAAATAATAATAATAACTTTATAGGTAAATTCAAAAAAATGCACCTAATAAAATAGTTTAAAAAAACTACAATCACAATAATAATTGTTATTACTTTTGTCCCACAAAAATAGTCCGAAAGGTATTTTTATGTAGATTAAGGATTAGTAGGTAATGTTATTAGGACATTTAATTTTACGTTATTTTCCACGCATACCCTTCTGTCATTAATTGTTTGAAATATTTTCAATGCATATGTAGTTGAATAACAAATATTAATTAAGGGCATATATAGAAATAAAATATTAAATACATATTCAATATAGTAAGTGAACTATCTTTTTAGGAAGAACGAAAATGAAATAGTAGACTATCTTTATAGGACGGAGGTAGTATTAAAAGCAATGAACTTAAAAAATATAATTAAACTATCATCGTAATTGTCAAAAACGAACAACAAATTTCATATCATTACAAATATTGCCTCACCAATTGAATATTTTATTCATGACAAGTTGGATAACTTCATCAAATGTTTTAGTTTTTATAATTTCATGATATATTTAAATTTCATATCAAACATATCGTTTAGTTTTTGGGTTTTTATGGGTCTGAGTCAACACCATTCCCGTTTCAGTTTTTGGTTGTGAAACCCAAACCTGAAAATTGTATTTACCCGTTTGATTTTTGGTTTTAACCATTGCATACTATTTCCAAGCATGTATTTCGTTTATACTGTATTATAACGAAAATTTTATTTTGCCAACATGTAAGTTAGTTATTGTGTAACATAGTGATCCAGTCTTTACGTTGAAATGTTCTGATTGAAAAAAATAAATAATTGGACCATGCATGGGAGGATTTAGGGTGGGGGCGTGGGGGCCGTCGTCCCCCACGATAACATTAAAAATTTTATTTTGTATGAGGAGAATTTATAAACTTATTTCTATAAAATATATAAAAAGTTGATAAATATATCAAAAAAGTGCATTTTGTGTAGTGGATAGAGTTTAAAGTGTATTTTAAGAGCGATCTAGGTTCAATTCCCAAACTTTACATTTTTCTTTTAATTAATTCTCACGTCTTATATATCTCATTTTAATAATATCTTTTAATTAATTCTCATGTCTTATATATCTCATTTTAATAATATCTTGCAAATGGTTTTTTCATTTTTTTCTCATTCTGTTTTTGGTTTTAAAAGTATTCATTATATAATTCTATTTTTATATATACAGCAAAAAGAAGGTTCTATTTTAATGTATAGTTCACTAGACAAATTGATTTTATATACTGATAATCTTTTCCACCCTTAAGACGTCAATCTTTACTAGACTCAGTGTGATGTTTCTAATTTATTTATTTTTGTATTCACTAGTTATTTTATTTAGATATACAACTAATGTTTTACTTTGTGATTTTTTGAGTAAAATATAAATGATTGTTTTTTTTTGTTTTTTAAAAATATACTATATAAGCAACATTAATTGTACATCGAAATAAAATATATATTTTCAGTAAAAACAACCACTTGTCAATGTCATTGGCCACTATAACACTACTTACAAATTGCCCCTACTAGCAAAAAATCCTATATCCGCCCCCTGCCATCATGCATAGATTTCTTGGATAGGTCACACTGTTCTTTTGCACACTTAAAATTTGTCCAAAGATGTATATGTATGTCATAAAAAATATAAGTATGTTAGGTTTTCAATAACATATTTTTGAGTGCTGAGGTTTTATTGATCATTTACTTCTCCCTATGTCTAGAACTATAAAAAAAAAAAATTAAAAAATAGCGTCTCATAAAGTCAACGTCAACAAAAAATGGAGAATTCATACTTCTTTCATTTTTTCTTTCACTTCTTTCTTTTTCTAACATTTAAGCTTGACCCGACACAGAATGTCATTATATAGGTGACGAGCACATGAGGACAAATACATGGATATAAAAGAAATAATTTCATTGTAATAAGGCCGGCAATTCCTCATGTTTATCCAAATTTTAAGATGTCTTTCAATGAGTTTTCTGTTTTTTGTAAGACCACTGTGACAAATGGATTTCATGTTTGAATGTTAGTATTTTGTTTATTCTGTCCAAAATAGCAATTTATTCACTGGAAACAATTCCGATACTTTAAGAGTACTTGACCTGACCAATTAAACTTGTAGAAATTCATTCGATAATTATCACAAGCAAATTTTTTCAACACTCAATGAAACTTTGTGACACAAATAACGTTAATTTTTTATGTCCCATTTTTATATTTCCCTAAAATTTTTGTTTCCTGATATAGTCCTGAAACATGATAACCAAGGAGAATCCATTTATAGAATTGTAAATTATGTAATGAATTTTTACTTTTTTTATGGCATTCCATGTTAGAGTATCTGTAGGTCCTGCTATGTGAACAAAGTCAGGCTTCTTATAGAGCCTGGTTTCTAATCATAGATTGATATCTCATTTGATACACACTACATGTTAGTATCTCATTAGAAACCGGGCTACGTAAAGAATCTAACTATAGTTCCTTAGAAATTTCCTTCTAATGGGTGGTCAAGGTTATTGGTGTTGGGAATTAAGGCAAGTTCCCCGATTACGCTAGTAAGACCATTGTTTAAGGAATTTAATTGAGATAAGAAAATAAAAGACAAAGACGAATTTAACAGGCTATCAAAGCTTTCAATTATATGATTAAAATCGCTACAACCATACAGAATTTTCACTCGCCAAACCAATCCCCTAAATATTGAAAGAAAAATATAATAAACTTTACCGCATCTACCAATTTCTACCATTTACCCAAACCACAAAGAATACAAGAAATCCGAAGACACGATGCTATTATTTTTCTTCACAAGACTCTCTGACTCGACCGAAGTGACACTAGAAAAATCACCTTGAGTTTTACCACACATAATTTTCTACTCTTTGAATAACCACAAAAAGTTATAAAAAAATTCTTCAAGGTGCTAGGCTCACCAATTTTCCCTCAACTTACTTGTACACTTGTGCATGAAATAAAAGGAAAACACCTCTATTTATATGCTTTATTGACTTAGAAGACAAGATAATTACTTCTATGATTTTAATTCTTTTTCCTCTAAGAATTCTTCTTATTTCCTTTTTCTTCTTTTTTTTTCAACTTTAGATTATATTTGGCAATAAACCCAACAATTGAGTGGGTTGGAGGAGAAAATAGAGAGAAAATGATTATTTTAATTGATGTTGAATGAAAAGGAGGTGTATAGAAAAAAGATAAGGAAAATTGAAAAAGAAGGGAAAGAGGGAGAGAGAGAAAGAGAGAGATATTTAAAATTAATGATAAAACAGTAGTGAAGAAAGTAGACATAAATGTATATTTTTAGACTTTACATTTGACATGAGAAAAGAAAAATGAGAAAAAAGTAATTAAGAGAAATGAAAATAAAATTTAAAAAAGACATAAGAGACTATTCAATTTTTTTGTGTCTACATCCCTCTTAGATGACCCATCACCAAAGACCATGAGTTGCATTCTCAAGTATTAGGTGGAGATTTAATTGAAATTTAAAATATATAGTGATTGTTGAGTAGTTGTCAAATCAACAGTCAAATAATGATAGGTGAAATTATAAGTTGAAATTATAAAGAAGATCAAACAACCACTTATATGGAGGTCAAACAAGGAACAAGAAAGACACAAAAATAATTTATATACCTCATATGGTTCCTCATTTTTTTTTTTAGATATTCTTTGATATACCCTACATGTTTCCTTTTTTTTTATTTCTTTTTTCTTTTAATTACTTTTTACTTATTTACGTTAATTTTTCTCACTTGTGTAAGATCTAAAAACACACCTTCATCTCTACTTTTTTTACTATTATTTTATTATTATTTTTAAATTTCTATTTATCTCTATCACTTTTTTCATTTCTCTCTCTATTTTTTCCCTACATCTTCACCTTTAATTAAAAAGATCGATTTTCGCCCAATCTCTCTTCGAAACAACTCCATGACCACGAATCCATGACCTTTATTGGAGATGCCCTACCAGTTGGTTACTATGTAAAAATCCCCTATAAGTTGCGCGACAAATGTGGACCAACCTGCGTAGATTCCTTAGACAGTTCACACTTCACTTACATATAAAGCCATTGAAATATGGCCCTATCAGTGGCCCCAGCCAAAATCTCTCGGACCTCAGCGGTGTAGGCGAGAGCATATACTCATTATTTATGTTTCAAGAAAACACTCAGTCAAATTAATGGCAAAAATCTCAACCTTTCATTTTTACTCACTCAAATTCTTTTTTTTCAAAATGAGCTCTCAACTTTTTGGGGAGCGTGTCCATTCTCCACCAAGATTATTTTTTTCTTCTGCTTTTCTTTACTTCTTTCATTCCTTCTGTGTTATTATTATTACTATTAAGATTTTCACCTGTATATTGTACGGGATCTAAAAGTAATAATAATAATAGTAATAATTTTAAAGAGACATATTTATATGGCATAAAAAAGTGACATGTTTAGTTGTCAACTATGTATTTGATGACTGTAAGCCTTCAAATTCACCATTTACATATAAACAACCAATTCACATTTGCCAACTAACATGTATCAGTTATTTATACCAGATAAACATGTCTATTTAGAATTACTCTGATCTCAAATGTCAATAAATTTTTTTACAAAAATTTAATAAATTATTAATATAACCAATTGAGTCATATGTTAACATTATGATATATAAGTTTTTATAACTATTCTATCATATTTAGATTTATTTATTTGTCGCTAACACTTTTTGTACTAATTAATTTCATTTTTTTAATACAGTGCGTATAGGGGGCGGAAGGGGAACTAATATTAGTTATTCATGTCAAATAAATATTTCTCCCTATAATTACTCTAATAATAAATGTCAATGAATTTTTATACAAAAATTTAATATAATTATTAATATAGTTAGTTAAGTCATATTAATATTATGAAACATAAGTTTTTATAATCATTCTATTATATTTGAATTTATTTGTCAGTCACGCTTTTTGTACCAGTTAATTCTTCTTCTTTTTTTTATACAGTGGGTATAGGGGAGGGGAGGAGAGAGTGTGTTTCAATCAAGGACCTCCTGTCTATAATGTGAGAAACATAATTGACGTAACACTTGTTTGAATTATAATACCAGTTAATTATACATATATAGATAAAAATTAATTGAGGTGATTCAATAAAAATAAAATATTTAATAAAAATTATTGAACAACTATTACATTGTAACCGCATCAATATTCGGTCCATCTCTCAAACAAATAATCCAACTCTAAATACGGTAAGACTTAAATTATCAAAAATTTTCAATTTAATTATAGAATCGACAAATTAGAGTACTATAATTTTTTAAAAAATCAATTGATTATTGCACCATAATAACCATATAAAAATTTCTTAAAAAATTATTAAAAATTAAAATTTACAGTTAATATTACATATTTTTAGAAATTTATTAGTTTAAAGACGTGCTATGCTTGAGTTTTCGAATCATAAAAGTTACTATGCGGTTTTTTGAAATAGAACTCTCAATTAACTTCATGTTTGATTTGATAAGTGACAGATTCCTAATTGAAAATATTTAGCTAAAGAAACAACCATGAATTGAGAATCGGATATGGGTTAATAAAGGAAAAAGTGAATATTATTTAAAAAATTAGTATAACAATCTCAAAAAAAAATATAAAAATAAAAATACAAAAAAATTAAATGATATTACCAAAAATCTTATAGAGCTAGAAACCTTATAGAGACAAAAACCGTAAAGAGCTAGAAAAAGAGCAAGAAAAGCCACTCATCGCTTATTTATATATATATATATATATATTATTATTTCATTTGTCCAACAAAGATAATTCCCTTTGTAATATATATATATTTTTTAAAAAGAGCAATTTTCTTTATATACCTTTTTTTCATTTATTATTCCACTTTATTATTATTATTTGGTTTACTCAAAACAATGCATATTAAATAAAGTAAAATTTAACCAAGTGGAGTATAATTTAGAATAGATAAAAAAGAAATATAGTAGAATATACATGGGACCTAGAGAGTAGAGAGTATTATTTTGGTACAAAATACGTGGATTTAAAAATGGCTTGGGACCATTGGTCATCCAAGAAAGGAACAATTTTAGAATGTCCTATATTAATGTGGACCAGCATTCATATAATTGACTCTTACTAGTACTAGCATGAATTCATGGGTTTCCGAACCTTGTTCACGCCTTACATGAGCGTGTAAAATGTTGTGATTAGGATCACAGATGACTTCTAGATCTTGTTTGATTCTCTTTATCAAAATAAATTATAATTTAACTTATCATTGATTTGACCATTGTGCACGTACCATTGATTCGACTATTCATTTATGACTATAAATTTCAAACTTCTAGTAGATTTACACTACTAATTTCACATCTTTATAATTTCTCTTTATAAATTAACTGTCATAAATTTAATCAAACAAACACTTAAATTGAGGGTTGACCATCAATATTTTGACACACCATCCACTAAGAAGAAATGCAATACATATCAAGCACAATTGTGCGACATATGTTGATGTTTGATATTGGAAAAAAATAGAATTTGTACAAAAATGATTTTTAGATTGAGAATATTGTATGTTTAACATTTTATTTAATAAGACCTCTTATCTATATATACAATGATGTGAGAAAGAGAGCTCTTTAGACTTGGCTTTAATAATCGTCATTGAGTAGATTCGAAAGCAGACGCCAAAAGAAACATGCGGTTTATATATATAGGGTATTGTGCTAGCACCACGGCACCAATGGATGACCTGGACGTCAACTTGAGGGCTCGACAACTGATCGTCTGACCCTCTACCAATAGGGGGATAGTTACTTTGCTTTTTTATTAGTTGTTTTTAAAAGTGGGTCATGTATTGGCGACTAGCAAATTTTGTCAGAATATTTTCTTATGAGTAGTGCTCTGGTACCTAGAATCATATTAACATAGTATTAAATGATAAGTTATATCAATTGAACTAGTTAATCATATTACTTTCACATATATCATTTTCATGACACGTTAATTGTCATACATACTGCTGATTTGCCCCACTAGTGTGTGTATATATAGAAATAAAACAAATAGAGCAATTCTTGAAGCACTTAATAAATAATCTTACCTAACATTAAATAGAAACCTTATGATGTAACCATTCAACTACTTTATTCAAAAGTTTTGAAGTCTAAACAACTCCCACCAATCAGTTTTAAACATTACACACATATATTAGCATAAATAAATTGTACTCTCTCCGTGCCATTTACTAAAAAAATGATGCATAAGTGACAATAATTCTTAATCAATTTCATAATTTAAAATAGAATTAAAAAAATAAATGATGCGTAAGCATGAGGAGATATAGTTTGATGATATATAAGTGGATTTCTCATATATTATTAGTTAAGAGTTCAATTCTTTCACATCCTTACATACCCCTAATTATTAGTTTGATGACATTTCACATTTCCTTTGTACTGCCAACAAAATGGGCAGAGAGAAGTTCTCCGATCTAACTATTAAAACATAAAACATCAAAAGCGCTCACCCATCGGCTACCCATATCTAACTAATTTAATCACATATTTGGCATCATACTGAACAAAAATACGTGAGGCATGGAGATAGGTATGGCATACATGGATCCTATTCGCAAAATTCTTCGTAACCAAAATGTTAAAGTAAGATTTTCATGAATTTTGTTAATCAACCACGGGTAAATCTATATAATAATTTTTAAATATTTCTAATTAATTAACTGTCAGCGGTAAAACAATAAAATACCAAATATAAACCCATTCGGTTTGAATGATTGTTATGGATCGTTAAATTCTATTATGTGTTCAGTGTTGTAGTCGGAATCTTCTTAATTATGCTAATTATGCTTTCCAAAAATAAAACTATGAGCTAATCAGAATTTGAAGATTGACTCTAGTTTTAAAATGACACCATGTTATTTTCAATCCAATTCGTCATCGATATGTTGGACCACTGAAACAATTGAAAGTTCCCCCACTCTTCTTTAAATTTTACTTGGCATAGTGTGACAAATAAAAATAATAATACTATTTCCATCCCTTCAAGATAACTTTTTTTCCTTATTTGCACAGAGATTGAGAGAATTTCATTTAGTCAGTATAAGAAAAGTAAATTCAAGATCATTTTTTTATTATTCTTTTTTATTTATTAATTATTTCATTTTAATAATTCTATTTTATTAATAAAAATACATATACTAAATAAAAGCATATAATAAGAAAACTAATATTTCACTACATTTAAAAAAAAAGTGATATATATATAAATATATATTTTTTAAAAGAGAAGCGATCTATATTTTAATATTAAAAAAAAATATTTGATTATCTTTATAAAACTACCCATAATAATATTTTATCACGCGTACGTATAGCGGTGGATAAGAATTACACGAGCAAATGGTGGAGGGACGAAAAGTCAAACACATGAGCACTAATGGTAAATATATAAATTTGCTTTTAAAAAAGTAATAATAATAAATTAATAGCACGTGTAAGTATCTACTAAAAAGTTGCAAATTTCGCATGCTTTATATGCTGATCGCGCATACACGTTTTCAAGTGGTTGACTTCCACCGAATGTCACTCGTGCTATTTATCTCCAAGGAATTTTTGAACGTGTACGTATATTCTTCTTCTTCTTCTATTTTTTTTTTTTTTTGGGCTCAAAATGTTTGTCCCAAACCTTTGAATTTCTAACTCCATTAATTAGTCTCATGATTGCATTTTCTTTAAAAACGAAAAAAAAAATTCTTTTCAATTTCCCTTCAAAGTTATATGCATTTGTGTTGTTTAGAATATACTATTTACTTTTCATGTGGTAAGTTTTATGCTCTCATTGAAAGACCCCAAAAATTATTTCATATAATAATTTTGTTTCTAAAACTAAATAGGTTAAAATCACTAAAAAGAATCTCCTACCATCTTATTGATGAGTTATCCTATTAACTTATTTACATTGACTATTTAGTTTTACATGTCAAGCACTTGATATAATAACATATCAACATGATAGTTAGAGAGCGAGATTGATCCAATCACTGTCCAAACAAAATAATAAAAAAAGGTTATAAATTATACATAATAGTTAAAATATAGAACCAACTGTTTATCCAACTTATTATGTTACAGACCAACGAGAATGACCCCTTTGTATGCAGTCAATTTACAAATTTTCCTGTGAAAACTACGTTTCAACTTACGTTTTGGAAAAACTTTAAAACGTTTTATTGCTTTTTAATTTTGAACTTAATTTCACTTATAGCCTCCATTCTAAGAATTTAATCCATTTTATTACCATTCATGTGGGAGTTGATTCTAGCACTATAAATAGGTGCTTATTTTCATTGTTTTGACACACACAAGAACTAAGAAATTCTCCCTAAGAAATTCTTTCATACATATAGTATAGTTTTTACTATTTGGCAATATATCGACAACAGCTCGTTATGTAATTGTGCACATAGACGGAGTTTGGCCGAGAGCAATAATGTTTTTATCTTGGACATGTTGGGCTTTTAATAATCCAACCCATAAATAGTGGCCAAATTGGATTAGGAATTGTGACTATATATATATATATATATATAGGCTGCGGAGAAGACATGAAAAAGGCAGGAAACAAAGAAAAAACGAAAAGCGGAACATGAAGATTCGCAGAAAAAGGACGCATGGAATTTGCACAAAATTACGCACGGAAATTCGAGGGAATTGGAGAAGGAAAATTCAGCGTTATATTTTATTGCTTGAAACGAGATTCTTCGACATTTGATTTGATATTCGATTTCTTCAAGCGGTGGTTTCTCTAAGTTAATTCTTGGAACGGAATTAGGTGATATTTTTCCTCATCTCTTATTGTTGTTGATTATTAGGTTCCATCTATTGTTAGATGAGTTATTTGTGGTGGCAAGAATATGATTCTTGACGGTATTGCGTGATTGTGGTAGTGTGTGATTACCTCTTGATTTAGGGCAATAATTTTGAGAGGATAAACGTTGTATTCCCATTATTATTTTATGATAGTGGAGTTGTGGTTTGCCCCGTCGATTTTCCATTATCATTGGAGGGATTTACGATGTTAAATAATTCTTTGTGTTATTTAAGTTTCCGTACATATATTATTGTTTGATATATTGATTGCCTATTTTAATCACACGGGGCTTAGGGAAATTGGTTAAATTCTCAATAGTGGTATCAGAGACATGTTCAATTGTGTGGATTAAAATGGATGACCCAGTTGCTAGTGCTATGATCAGACTTACCAATTATAATTGGATGACATGGAAACCTAGGATGGAGGATATCATTTACTGTAAGGATTTGCATGATCCTATTGATGGTGATGATTCTAAACCGAAAGATATGGAAGATAGGGATTGGCAGAAATTTTATAGGAAAACTATTGGGACGATAAGACAGTGGGTGAATAATAGTGTTTTTCATCATGTGGCACAGGAGACAGATGCAAATAAATTGTGGACTAAATTAGAGTCCATGTTTGAGAAGAAAACTGTAGCCAAGAAGTCCTTTCTGATCAGAGACTTGATCAATATGAAATATAAGGATGATACGAGTGTGACAGAGCACTTGAATAATTTTCAGAATATTGTGAATCAGCTAGTGACAATGGGAATGACTCTTGAGGATGAATTGAAAGCATTACTGCTTTTGAGTTCTTTGCCAGACAGTTGGGAGACTTTTGTTGTGACTATTAGTAACTCTACTTCAGATGTTGTGTTATCTATGGATTTTGTGAAGAACAGTATGTAGAATGAGGAAATCAGAAGGAAATCTTCAGGTTTGCATGTGAGTTCAGATAACACATTGGCTCTTGTTTCAGATGATCACAGAGGAAGAAGCAAGAATAAAGGGCAAATGCGTCACGGCAAGTCTAGAGGCAGTCCAAATCAAAAGATGAGAAAACTTGTTATCATTGCGACAAAGAGAGTCATTATAAAAGAAATTGCAGAATTTGGTTGAGAGAGTAGAAGGGGGGTAATAATCAAAAGAAAGATGATGAAAATACTGTAAGTGTGGTGACTAGTGATGTACTCTCTTGTGGAGTGGGTCAATACCTGGATGTTGGAGACCCTCTTACTGAGTGGCATGTTGACAGTGTTACCTCATACCATGTTTGCAGAAATATTGAGTTGTTTACTATATACAGAGCAGGTGATTATGGCCAGTCAAATATGGCTAACTCTTCACATTCCAAAATCATGGGGATCAGTGACATTCACCTGGAGACAAATATTGGGTATATCCTAATTCTGAAGGATGTAAGACATATTCCTGACATGCGGTTTAATCTACTTGCAATAAATACTCTCGACCGAATCGGGTATTTCAATACTTTTGGTGATCAGAAGAGGAGGTTATCAAAAGGATCAATAGTCGTTGCCAGTGGAAAGCTTTGTTGCACGCAATACAAGACTTATGTAAAGTCTTGTAAGATTGAGGTAAATGCAGTTGAAAATCCTTCTCCTGATTTATGGCATAAGAGGCTTGGGCACATGAGTGAAAAAGGTTTGCAGGTTCTGGCTAAGAAGGCAGTTATCTCTTTAGCCAATGGTACATCCCTAGACCGATGTGAACATTGTTTATTCGGTAAGCAAACTCGAGTTTCCTTTTCTGGCACGTTTAAAAGAAAAGAGAATATTTTAGATCTTGTGCATTCAGATGTGTGTTCTTCTGGTGATGTAGCATCTTTGGGTGGAAACAAATATTTTGTTACATTTGTTGATGATGCTTCTAGGAAATTATGGATCTATCTTCTGAAATCTAAGGATCAGGTACTCCAGTGTTTTAAGCAGTTTTATACCATGGTGGAACGAGAAACAGGGAAGTGTCTGAAAAGCCTCAAAACAGATAATGGTGGGGAATACGCTTCACATGGGTTCAGAGAGTATTGCTCATATTTTGGGATTCGACATGAGTTTACAGAAGCAGAGACTCCTCAGCATAATGGTGTGGTAGAAAGAATGAACCGTACCATTCTTGACAGAGTCAGATGCATGTTGAAGACAACCAAGCTTCCTAAGACTTTTTGGGGTGAAGCAGTTCGGACTGCTTGCTATTTGATTAATAGATCTCCCTCAATTTCTTTGGATTTTGATATTCCAGAAAGAGTTTGGATAGGTAAAGATGTTTTATACTCTCATCTGAAGGTGTTTGGGTGTAAAGCCTTTATACATGTACCTAAGGAACAGAGATCGAAACTTAATGACAGAGCTACTTCTTGTGTGTTTCTTGGCTATGGTGATGAACAGTTTGGATACAAGTTTTGGAATCCAAAGAAAAGACAGCTTGTGAGAAGTAGAGATGCAGTGTTTTATGAAGATCAGACGATTGAGGACTTTGATAAAGTCGAGCAGCTTAAGAAGATGACTTCAGTTGTTCCTGGTGTAATACCTGATAATTCTTCAGCATCTCAGTCTAGCACTAGCAGCCAGATAGCTCCTATCAATGATAGTCAAGTTGATCAGACTAGTGATCAGGGGAGCAGACCCCAGTTGAAGAAGAAGAAATTGGAGAATCAAGAAGATCTGCAAGAGGGCGTATACCATCTACTAGGTATCCTGAGTCTGATTATATTTTGCTCACTGAGGATGGAGAACCAGAAGGTTATTCAGAAGCTCAGGGTCATAAAGACAAATCCCACTGGATGAAAGTCATGGTAGATGAGATGACTTCTTTGAAGAAGAATGACACCTATAAGCTGGTAAATCTTCCTAAGGGTAGGAAGACTTTGAGAAATAAATGGGTGTACAAAATCAAAAGGGACAGCAATGGTGACTTATTGAAGTATAAGGCTCGCTTGGTTGTGAAAGGTTTTGGGCAGAAACACGGTGTTGATTTTAATGAGATTTTCTCTCCTGTGGTGAAGATGGCATCCATCAGAGCTGTTTTAGGTTTAGCAGTCAGTTTAGACTTGGAAATTGAACAGCTTGATGTGAAGACTGCCTTTCTTTATGGTGATTTGGAGGAAGAGATTTATGTAGTATAGTCAGAAGGGTTTGAACAGAAGGGGGAAGAACACCTTGTATGCAAATTAAAGAAGAGTTTTTATGGCCTAAAGCAAGCACCAAGATAGTGGTATAAAAAGTTTGATACTTTTATGATAAGTCAGGGATACACAATAACTACTGCAGATTCTTGTGTTTACTTCAGATCTTTTCCAGGTGATAAATTCATTATTTTACTGCTTTATATTGATGATATGCTTATAGTTGGCCAGGATGCAGGATTGATACAGAAATTGAAGGATTCCTTGCATAAATCTTTTGACATGAAAGATTTGAGGTCAGCTAAACAGATTTTGGGTATGGAGATTGTTCGAGACAGAAAATCTAAGAAGTTGTGGTTATCACAGAGACATTATATTGAGCGAGTACTTGAAAGATTCGGCATGAAAGCGGCTAAGCCTGTTAGCTCACATCTTGGAGCTCATTTCAAACTAACCAAGAAATCCAGTCCTTCGACTGATGAGGAAAAGAAGAAAATAGAGGCTATTCCGTATTCTTCAGCTGTTGGTAGTTTGATGTATGCGATGATTTGTACTCGTCCTGATATTGCACACGCAGTTGGTGTGGTTATCATATTTTTGTCTAATCCGGGCAAGGAGTATTGGGAAGCAGTAAAATGGATTATGCGGTATCTCAGAGGAACTTCTGAGTTGTGTTTGGGTTTTGAGAGAGCTCAGTCAACTTTGACAGGGTATACAGATGCATATATGACAGGTGATCTTGACAATAGGAAATCTACATCTGAGTACTTGTTTACTTTTACAGGGGGAGCTGTTTCTTGGCAGTCCAAGTTGCAAAAATGCATAGCTTTGTCTACAACAGAGGCTGAGTATGTTGCTATCACTGAAGCAGAAAATGAGGTGATATGGTTGAAAAAGTTTCTTGAGGAGCTCAAGTTGAAGCAAAGTAAGTACGTCATTTATTGTGACAGTCAGAGTGCTCTTGAGTTGAGTAAGATATCTATGTATCATTCTCGCACCAAACATATTGATGTCAAGTATCATTGGATTTGTGAAGCAGTTAATGAGAAGCTTCTACAGTTGGAAAAGATTCACACTGACAAGAATAATGCTGACATGTTGACAAAAGTAGTTACCAAGCAGAAGCTTGAGTTCTGTGCCGGCCACGCCGGTATGCATTTCAAGTGATACACTTGAAGTTTGGGATACCTCCCTCATGAACTGAAGGGGGAGATTGTTGAGCTTTAATAATCTAGCTCATAAATAGTGGCCAAATTAGATTAAGAATTGTTACTATAGATATATTGAGGCTGCGGAGAAGGCATGAAAAAGGCAGGAAAAAAAACAAAAAGCGGAACACGGAGATTCGCAGAAAAAGGACGCACGGAATTTGCACAAAATTACGCACGGAAATTTGAGGGAATTGGAGAAGGAAAATTCAGCCTTATATTTTATTGTTTAGAACGAGATTCTTCGACATTTGATTTGGTATTCGATTTCTTCAAGCGGTGGTTTCTCCAAGTTAATTCTTAGAATGGAGTTAGGTGATATTTTTCCTCATCTCTTATTGTTGTTGATTATTGGGTTCCATCTATTGTCCGATCTTGAGTTATTTGTGGTGCTAAGAATATGGTTCTTGACGGTGTTGCGTGATTGTGGTAGTGTGTGATTACTTCTTGATTTAGGACGATAATTTTGAGAGGATAAACGTTGTATTCCCATTATTATTGGGTAATAGTGGAGTTGTCGGTTTGCTCCATCGATTTTCCCTTCTCATTGGAGGGTTTTACGACGTTAAATAATTATTGGTGTTATTTAAGTTTTCACACATATATTATTGTTTGATATATTGATTGCCTATTTTAATCACACGGGCATAGAAAAATTGATCTGTTAAATTCCCAACAGGACAGTGATTCTTCACAACTCTTTTTTGCCAGCATTTCTTATTTTTCTTTATTATATGCTTTATATTTTATTACACAAAGTCATATTCCACAACAATCTACATTGTAGAGATTGCTAAAGACACCGTAATCATAAAAAAGTAAGAAATTTGATCAATCTCGAAATGGTGGTATAAAATTAGTTGGTCTCCGAAAGAAAACTGCAGTATTTCTATTAAAAAATTGATATAAATCTAGAAATGGTAGTATATAAAAATAATTTAGGAAAATAATTATTTAAAAAAAAAAAATTTAAGAACATTCCAGGCAAAGGAATCATTTGACTTATCACTAGCGAGTAAAGGGCAAAATCCTAGAGTCCTCTTCGTTCTTTTATTTAAATTTCAACAGTAATAATAAATAAATAAATAATATATATTTGTTATTCTTATACAAGGGGAGGAAGGAAGATCAGTCTCGATCTCTCGTCATACATACATATGACGGGAGATTATTAAGATAATTGTTTGAATTCACTTCACGTCATATATTTAGTGAGAGATAATTTTTTAAAAGAAAATAGGGGTAGAGGCAGAGAGGGGTATATGTGGTTCAAACTTGAGATTATCTATCTGGAATATGAAAACTTAATCACTATAATACTTGTTTGAACCACTATTATTATTAAGCAATTTGTTGTCCCTTTGTCTGATTCAAAATGAAAGTAGAATGAATATAAATAAGTATTGGAAGAAATTTATACTATATGTCTGAATTTATTAAAAACACAAATGATGATTGGTTGAACTAATTTTTATAATGCTAATCGGGGCTAAAGTCACAATTACAGTTTGTCGATCGTCAAATGAGCATTTGTGTCTTTGCTTTACTTCGTAAACATTTGGAAAATTGGGTCTCTCTCATATATTTTTTAAATGAAATGGAAATGACTCCTTACAAGTTAAATCTTACATACAACGCATAACAAAAATGGAAGTTAGTGAATGATGAATTTATTTAAAATTTTTTTTGAAATACAATTTATTTTTAATATTAATATTAATTGAAAAAGAATGGTATCAAAAAATTAAAAAGAAAAAAAAGTAACGCGCCTTCGGCCTGCATTGTTTAAGCACGTTTTTTAATACACTAATTGTAACACAATAAATTAAAGGAAAAATTACGGGAAAATGGTGACTAAAAGCAATAATTGCTAATATCAGGTTGTCTTTTCCTTTTTTGCTAAATTCGAGTTAAGTTATTGCATAAATTCAGTTATTTTATATACTTCATCACTGGTTTTTATATTTTAATTTTTATATTTTTTAATATTATATAGTAAATATATATACTAATATACATTTCTTCTTTTCAAATTCCCATAATGCACGTGCCCGGGACATTAGTCATTTCTCTTTCAGATTCAAGTTCGATAACATTAACGGGAGTTAATGAAGGAATGAGTGCACTAAATTTTTGCCAAAATTAAATCTCTTGTTTTCAATTGCATCATCAGTTAAATTATTTTCCTTCTGTTTTTATCTATTTTTTTTTTGTGAGCAAAGTTTGTGAAAATACACTAATTAAAATCGCTGACATTCATACTAATGTAGTGACGCTTCGGGTTTTAATATGGTTTTTATGTAAAAGTCTTGAGGTGACGAATGGTTCAACAAGATTTGATCACAATGAGTTGTTGTGTGAAGTTCACCAATCTAATTAATGGTGAATAGCTATAAGCTATATATGGTTCTGTATTAGTGGGAAGTCCCTTTGTTTCGCAATTTAGAGTTGTACACGAAACTACATTTAAGAAGAAGATCTTTCAAAACTCAACGGTACTCCACTGTGCCTCAATGAAAAATAATTCGCTCACATGGATGTCGTCACAACTCATATATACGGGATATGCCCAGGAAACAATTAGTTCAGAAGTCACATTTATTCTAGATGATGGTTATTCTTTTTTATCTTTTGATAAACTATAGAGTTAGCAGCTAGCAAGCTATGATAGTCGTTGATCACCATTACTGATGGATTTACCGCGTTTACCGACAGATTTGGCTGTCGATGATCGACAGTTTTCTTGTAGTGAGGAGATATGTTACAATTACATGCGCATATTTTTGATTTGTTATTACTTTTGTCTTCTGATCTTTTCTTGCAAAGCGAATGATAAAGGTAATTCTCGCGATGACAACAAACTTTACATGTGCATTTTTGGTAATCTTATTTGGTTCCGATCTATGAAATCAAACTCATATCATTATTAAGTATTTGCGTATCACAAACCATTATTTTTAAATTGAATTGTTCACAAATATTAAGAGAACTAACAAAAGGAATCATTTGGAGCTAGACAGCTGGTATGCATATGTGACATTTTCTTTCCTTCCACTAATTTTATTTACATGGACTAGCCTACATGTGGGTCATGAAACTAGCCGATGCGAAAGCGTTACGTATACCGGGTTTCCCATGGGTTTGCATATTGCCCTTGGCACATTAGAAACTTGCGATAGATGCATTCTAAAACTATTGATTTGCTTATCACTGTTGCTTATAATTATTTTTTACAATTTCCATACAGCATACGTGACGGTAATCCTAGCTTTTTATCTTGAACAAATTTGATTTGGCATTTTTCGATGCTCTAAGACACTAGTCACATTTCCCTCAGGTTCAGGGGGAAAAAAAGAAACTAGTCACATCCACCATCAATGCTTGCCACGATTAATTCATTTTTATCTGATTATCTTTAATTACAATGTCTTCCGATCTCAAACCTTTATTTAGGGTACAAGAATAAGCTTGTTTTGATGACCTGCTTTACTGAAGACATGGTCACAAGCAATACAACTTGCACCTAGACACAAATGCATCATAAATCGATTATTTGTTCCATACACAGAAGATTTAAGCTCTCCGAGTGGGGTGTGTGTGTGATAAAAATAATCCACGTACAAAGAATATTTGATTTTCAGCTTTTTAACTTTTGGCTGCTATGATCATAGATCTATAATTATGGAGCTGAATTTGTGACCCTTAATTATAGCACAATTTTTGCCTTTTTTTCCTTATGTCTCTATATAAATACATTTTCCTCTGTATGTGTCTATATATATATATATATCCACTCATACGTATATCAATATTTATTAATTATATGTAACAATCAATAGCTAGTTTGGAAATATAATTAGTAGTTACACCTGGTTTTTGCAATTTCTGTTTTTTTGGCATGACCATTGTAATATGCAAGTATAATCATTTGTACTTATTAAACTACCCCTAAATTAAATTGAGTTTAAATTTAAATTGCAACAATCTCAGAATGTCAAAATTGTAAATCCGATATCCCCCTTCTCGCTCGCCACACCAGCCTCCGCCCAAAACGCCCCATGTTGGAGACCCAATATAATTATTAACAAGGTAATTTTAATGGACTACACCCAATGGGCTGGTTTCATTTCTGGTCAAAGAACCATTACACGGAAAATTGAAAAATCAAAATCATATTCACGTGTTTCACAGAATTAAATTTCACCGTGTAAAAATTAAAAAAGGATAATTATATTTTCCCTCTAATTTTTGTTCCGTCCCAAAATAAAAAAAAAAAAAGAGAATTCAGCCACCATTCAAAGTTACATCTAAAAAAATGATTACGAATTCAGCCGTATAGATGTTTATTTCATTCTTGGGCTCAGAATTAGCTGGGCACACAACATGTACCCATGGACTTGGATTCTTGTTGTTATTTATTTATTTATCTACTTATTTATTGACTATTATTTCTTGGAGTATTAATTTATTTTTATTATTATTTTAACAATTTATTATTTTTATTGTTTTTCCTATTATTCTTTACCTTCTAACTTTTTTGTATGTGACTTTTTTAATCAAAAGGTAGTGTGTAAAAATTTTGTGTTGTTACATTTTTATTAAAGAGTCTCACATATATAAAAATCACATTATTGTGAGGTTTATAATTAAAAAAAATCTCATTTGAAAATTTCTTATTATTACATTTTAATCAAAAGGTCATATACACAAAAGTCGCGTTAGTGTGATTTTTTAATTAAAAAGACATGTATGGAAATTTTTCATTGTTACATTGTCATCAAAAGGACACATAAACAAAAGTCACATTAGTGTGATCTTTTAAGTGAAAAGTCTCGTGTGAAAATTTTTCATTGTTATATTGTCATTAAAAGGTCACATATACAAAGTCACATTAATGTGATTTTTTAATTAAAAAGTCACCTGTGAAATTTTTTCATTCTTACATTAGCAGCAAAATATCACATATACAAAAGTCACATTAGTGTGATTTTTTAATTAAAAAGTCACGTAAAAATTTTTTTTTCATTGTTATGTTCTTATTAGAAAGTCACATTAGTGTGATTTTTTAATTAAAGATCATGTATAAAATTTTTTTATTTTTACATTTGTCATCAAAAGGTCACATACAGAAAAGTCACATTAACATAATTCTTTTAAATTAAAAAGTTACATGTGAATTTTTTTTTTATTTTTACATTGTTATCAAACGGTCACATACAAAAGTCACATTAGTGTGACTTGTGATTTTTTGAAAAATCAAAAGATCATATATGAAAAATTTTTCATTGTTATTGTCATCAAAAGTTCACATCTACATCCGATCTCATTAGCGTGATTTTTTAATTAAAAAGTCACACAAAAATCTTTTCATTGTTATATTGTCATCAAAAGATCATATATATGAAAGTCACATTTATATTACTTTTTAATTGAAAAATCACATATATACAGAAATTCTTTTAGAAATTCTTTTATTGTTAAATTTTCATCAAAAAGTCACAATATCAAGTAGCATTCACTACTCCAGATCGGAAGAGCATAATAAGCGTCAGTTGTAATTATGAATAAACGTAGGTTGTGATAGCCCATGTAGGAGACACCCATTTTCAAGGTATACGCGTTAGTTGTTGAACGATGCCTAAAGGTCACAATAAACATCGGATATTTCACAAAAACTGACGCCTAAAGTCAATTTAAAAAAAAAAAAAAAACAACAGCCATCGGTTGTACCACTACAACCGATTCTTATTGTATTTTTTAAAAAAATAATTTTTTTGAAACCAGCCTCCTGTGTATCACGGACGTTCCAACGTCCTGTGTATTTCTTGAAACCATTAAGAGGGTCTTTCCGATACGTCCTCTTTGCCGCCAACACAAGAGTTGAGTTCAATTTTAGCTCTCCTAGCACGTCCTTCTTCTCATCAAGAAATCTCTCATTTTTTCCCAAGAAAAAACAACTCCATTTTCTCCCAAGAAAAAACAACTCCATTTTCTCCTACATATTGTCCAAGAAAATGAGTAACAAACACACATAAACCAAGCAAAATCTTCTGAGAAACTTAGTTCCTGTATTGTCAAGTGTTTTTAGAGTGGGAGTATGTGATTCTAATAAAACTGAAGATGAAAATGTGAAGGAAGAAACCAGTAGAAAAGCTGTGAAAATAGAAAAGATAAATAAAATTATAAGAACATAAAACAAAACTAAGGGAACAATACCTAGAAAGCTCTGTCGTCGACCCCCCTCCATTTGCATTAGTTAGTAGGTGGTTTAAATAAAAGTGCCGAACTACTATAGGTGTCGGTTACTCTCGAGGAACCGATGCCTATTATTTAGTGTGCGCTATACACTTTGGTTTCTAGTAGAAAATGACGTTTATTGGTTTGCCGAAATTTTTAAATATTTGCCTGTCGCTTTTTGATAAACCGACTTGTATTCCCTTTTTTGTCTATTCTGTTGTAGTGATATGTATTACTTTGAAATTAAAAAGTCACATTTAATTAAAATGTCACACTACTAGTAACCAAATTATTTGTTGTAACTAAAAGATCATGGATTTCATCAATAAGGTTATTCACCATGAAATTGACATGTTAAAAAAATATAAACATATAACACTGATCCTTATTAATTTTTTAATTAAATTGTGACATGCTTCAAACGCACCAAAAAAATGGAAAAAGAAAAAAAACTATTGGAAACAAATTTTCTAGCAATGGAGGCGCCAGGTGGCAGATAGGAAGGCAAAAGGTCCAATTACGTATATTCGGCTAAAATTCAACGTATTTGTTTCATTGAAATATAGTTTGAACGCATTTTTTGAAAAATTAAAATAAAAGGCAGTGTTTTGCCTAATTTTCTCACACCGGAAAACTAAAAAATAAAAATCACATTCACATATTATATAGAATTAAATTTCACCATATAAAAAAAGGATAATTATATTTTCCCTCTAATTTTTGTTTAGTGCATAATTAACGTCATAATATTTAACCAAAAGATCTTTATATTTGTACTTATAGTTGTAATTATATCCTTAACTTTTTTTCATTTAATTTTTTATATAATAATGATTTGAATATAATATAAGTAACCTTAGAACAAGTGTGAGATGGAAAGTGTGATTTTCCATTATGCCCATCAGCCCATGCATGTTTTTTCTAATTCCTTTTGGCCACCCACAAAATATTTTAAATGACTCATTATTTTTTAAAAAAATAAATTCTTCATTTTGTCTTGACTAGAAGAAAAATCTGTAACTTTACATTATTAAAAACTAGTCAAAAAAATCTTCAAAAAAAAAAAAAAAGTAAGAAAACTCAATATATATATATATATTCATGGAAAATGCTTGCTCCTCCCACTGCTGTCAAAATGGCAGGAAATGACATTTTGATTTTTTAACCAAAAATTTGGTAATTTCTGAAACTTCCCCAAAAAAAATACCTAGCTAGCTATTATCCATGGCAGACGGATGTGTAAGTCTTGTAGTTTGTTCTCACCTTTTAATTCATGTTGATGTTTACATTGAGATCTTCAATGATACTTGTATTGCATATTTTTCAAGTTGAGTAGATATTATAGTCATCAAAAGAGAAAACAATATGGTAAAACTTTCAAACTATATGCTTTAAAAGATAAATATGTAATACATAAATAGTATTGCATTTCTTTTAGCATGAAATTATTATCCTTTTATATATATACATATATATGAATAATTATAAATATAAATATCTATCTTAAGATTAAGATTTTCTGAAAATGATTTAATACCAGACGTCTTATATATGTGGCATGCATATTATACCTTATACGTGATGTAGCGTGTCATATGACACGCATCTGACATGACAGACATCTGACATTAGATCATTATTTAAAGATTTTCTATTTGATGCTTTTGCAAGATTTTCCCTTTAATGTATTCGAAAATATAATTTAAAAGCTATTTCACCCAAACATTAATTATTATTGCGAAAATTTGTTCCTTTGACAGCATATTATAATTAATACGTACAGTATGTACAGGTAATTTTTAAAATATATGCATGGCAATTACTTCTACCAATCTCATTCTAATGAAATGTACCAATCACATAAGGTGTTAAGTGAGAAAATATTTAATAAGATAGACACATTGACTTATGTGATACGACCATCAAACAAGGTGACGGCACCCCGGTAAATGACCCCCTTCAAAATAGTAAGAGCACCTCAAGATTTAAGATGGTAAAGAACAATTACCCCAAAGTGGCCTCACCTCATTGAATCATATGGCTGGCCTCCATTGCAAGGTTGCATCATCTTATTAGACGGTTGTGTCACGTAAGATAGTATAAAAAGATATCTTGGACTTCAAGTTTGTCTCATCTTACTGAATGGAGATAAGCTAGTTCCATCCTAATGTGGAGTCACCTCATTGGGTGATCTCATACCGTGTATATGTTACCACACATCCCCAAACGTATAATTATTACATCTCTTATTACAATAGAATGGCCAAACGGATTCTGTATATGAGATTCTTTTTTACAATATATCCCAAACTTCGTTTTGAAATCTTACATAAATTTAACACTAACACGCAAAATGAAGTCAAAATAATTAGAAGTTAAAACCAAAAAGCAAGTGGGGAGCCACAAAAGATTATAAAAAGAAACAAGCATACTTGCAAGCACAAGCAAAGAAACATTCTTTCATCCCGACCCAAAAAAGTAAGGAATTAACAAAGCTAAAAGCACAATCTACCCCACCCGCAATGATGGTAGTTAAAGAGGTCTGAGACTGTTAAGTGGGCCATTAATAAAAACTTTAAAAGAATTCCCTACCCAAAGATCATGATTCCCATGCAAAACAGAAAGTAGGGTTACAATTTGTGTCCCCACCCTTTTTGCAAAAATTTCTTTAGTATATTTTATGATTCCCCAAAACTCATTCTTAATGGTGTTCAAGTGAAAAGAGTGATGGCAGAATCTAGTACACCATCTCTCTTGAGTCTTGATACAATACAAGTGATGGGTTTTTTTTGTTGGATTTGTAATACATATATGGCTTCAAAAGGTGAGCCTTAAAACACACAGAAAAAATTGTCAGGTTAAGTATAGGCATGCGTTTTGTTGAATCTACTTCAGAGTTTCAGATATGAATTAGGGTTTTATCTTTTTGGCCTTTTCCATATTCCCTTCTATTCTCATCTGTTGTTCTTTTCCATGTAATCCATTATTCTTATTATTTGTGTTTATTGGATGCATGCAGTTTTTTTTTTTTTTTGGGGTATGAACACTCAAATCGAGAGAGAGAGAGAGAGAGAGAGAGAGAGAGAGAGAGAGGATTCTTTACAGGTCTGATCCACCATGAAAGGCACAAATGTTAGATACGAAAAAAACTTTTATGGATTTGATCCTCAAAACCAATTATTTTTATGTATGAATTTTAAATTATTATTATTTCATTATATATATATATACACACACTGAAAAAGATCCAACAAAAATGTGAAGTTGGAGAAAACTTTTGACTGGAATAGTGGTTTGTAGGTCTGTACACATTACCTTTTCACCCTAAATGCAATGTGCCCTTCCAAAGCTGTTGCCCCATATGCTCAATGGGATGTCACTGTTGTTTTAGGTCCTTTAAACTTGTATAATTTTGAAAATTGTTTCGACTTGACTAGTACAACTGTATAATTACAATACAATTAGCAAATTACAATCAGCAAATTAACGGGACATCAAATCAACACGACACGATTGACCTAGAATTTGATCGAGCTATGTTGTTACAGTATATGTAGCCCCGGCGCAACTTTTTTCCTTGTTTATATGTTTTTAAACATGATTAACTGACGAAATCATTGGTCTTTTGTTGCTCACAATAGATAAATGCAAAAAGTGAGTTAATCGAATCATTAAAATCCACACTTTTTTATCATCAATATGTATAATCATGTGACTGTCACTAATTATTCCCCTTACCAATTTAATCAGGTCGAAATCAATGTCCCTTTTGATCATCAATTATAGTGTGTGTGTGTATATAACATTCATCAACACAATATTTGTTTGTTTATTTTTTCTTATCTTAAAAAAAAAAACACACACACGCACTATTAATTTGTTTCATGACCAATAATGTCTTAACAAGTGGGGAAGGCCATAAGAGACGAAAAATGCATTTTTTTCTTAATCAAGTAGATATAAGTTAACTAATTTCTTGGGACAATGAAGTTATAAGTAAAATATGTTTCCTAGTATAACGGTATTATATGAATCTCAGCATCCCACATTGCTTGGTTAAGGCTAATATCGGGGTTTAAAATTTGGGCACCATTTCCTTAATATAACTAGGTTTAGAGAGTAAGCGCTATACGAAGGGTTTTAATAGTTGGATTAAAGTAATGACGAACTTGAGGATGCATTTTTTCATGACAAGAAGAGGGTTGGCAATTGACTATATATGATGATATGTGCCGTGGGGTAATTCACTGTATATGATGATATGTGCAAATAATCTTCCGATCTTTAGACTCACAAAAATTGCAAATAATTGTATGAAATTGGCATTCCTCCACTATTAAACTAATCTAATGCATGGTAATTGAAAAAAAAAAAAACTAGAGAGGAATAAACCAAAAGATCAGTTATATTAAAGGCATCAAAACTAGAAAGAATAAATTGAAAATAAAAATTAGAGAAAGGTTGCAAATGTATCATATTCTTCGCCACCCCTATTAGTAGTATCATCCATCACATAATTGTTGTTTTATTTAATCCCTATGTTATACTCATCTTCACTGTCAATATCTATCCACCCCCTTCCATCGACAATTAAGTGCACATTTGCCTTCCCATTATTTGTTACAAACAAAACATAAACGAATCAAAAAAGATCATTAATTTTCTTCTACTTAAATTAAACATAAATGTCTTTAAATCACCCAAGCTAACATACCCATTAACGATTAATTTAGGCAGCTGATAGATGGGGTTTCAGTGATGCAGAAATAGTAGAACATTTCGAGTAAAAGAATGCTGATGAATTACAATGAAAATTGAAGAAGCTATGATACTAACAAATCCGGCTAGGCTAAGGTTGTTTTTTAAAAATGTAAGAGAATTGACACACGCGATCTCTTGGTGTAATGCCATCGGTCATTTTCTTTTTTTTTTTTTAAATAAAATCATCCAAAAATTAGAGGCTTATAACGCCTCTTAAGCATTGATGCCTCAGAGGCGTAAGCCTCAATCTTGGAGGTATAAGGCGCCTCAGGCTGAGATAGGCCTTGAGTCACTTCTTCACCTTGCTTTTTAAATTAAAACAATGGATACAACTATCTAAAATTGGCTAATTTATGCAAACGACCCCTAATATTAATATTTGAGGTCTCTACGAGAAGGCCCAAACCTTTAATTCCAGTGCTAGACACCCCTAACATTTATGTTTATCTACGAAAATGGCTATTACGGTAAAATTTAACCCAAGTCCATTGGTTCGACAGGTAATTCAATTTTTTTAATTAAAATATCTGAACTGGCCATTACGGTAAAATTTAACCCAAGTCCATGGCAATTTTTTTAAATGAAATAAAAAATGAAATCGATGAAATAAAAAATTGTTCCCAACTCATTTCTCTCCATCTTGGCCACTCCGCCACCAAATCTAAAACTGTTGTCTTCTTTATAAACTATTAGAATACACTATCTTTTTTGAAAAAAAAAATGTGACATTCAACAAGCAAGTTTCTAAAAATTGTTCACGCCACAATTAATAGTATGGACGGCAGCATTTTATTAGAAAAATATTCCATTTTGGGAAGCAATTGCCATGGTTTTGAAACAAATATGAAAAAACACAAGGGAAAAAAAAGTTAGATTAATTGAGGGATTTCTCCCTCTTTTGACTTGTACTTGCAAAAGAAATTGCAGTAAATTGGCATGATCTTGTTTTTTTTCTGGGGGGAAAATCTCCTTTAAATTTGAAAAATGTTCTCCAGAACTTTTGGAGACACCACCTGAATTGTATCGAGTCATTGCCAATCATCTCCGCTTATTTAAAATAAAAAATGGTGTTGGTATTGAGTTTCGGCAGGATGGTGGCATATGATCAGTTGGGAAGAAGATAATTGTTTATTTTATCTATTTTTTATTTCATTTTTATTTTCTGTGTTCGAGGACATTTTAGTCAATTTAATTACAAGATTTTGACTTTAACAATCCAATTAACGGAGTTAGCTCAAATTTAACGGCAAGGGTATTTCTCGCAGCTAAACGCAAAGGAAATGGGCCATTAGCACTAAAATGAAAGGTTAGGAGCTGTTTCGGCAAAGACCTAAACATTAGGGGCCATTTGTGTAAATTATCCATTTAAAAATTCTTGTAACAGATTGTTGAATTTTTAAATGGGGCAGATTGTACATTTTATTTTACCGCATCGCATTTTTGATCTTAAGACAGTGGACTTAGGCCCTTATATATGTTAATGCTACTGCTTTTAGGCCTTAACAATTTTGTGTGGATTCTTTTTTTTTTTCTTTTCTAAAATCAAATTCTTTCAATTATTATTTTTAAATTTATTTCATTTCATATGTAGAAAATAGAATATTATTGTTGTACTACCCAAAAAGGTTACAATTTCGGAATGTTTCAGAATGCCATTTTTTCAACTGTAGTCACAGAATAATCATTCTCATAAATTCTGATTTTATCAATTTGGTCATTAACAGGCATTAATGTTCATTTTCGTGTAATGTTTATTTATTTACTTTTTTCCTTGAGAGAATATGATATTTGTTTTTTGGTCCTTTCTTTTCTTCAACTATTTATTCTATGCTACCAAACTACTATATACTTACATCTAGAAAAAAAAAATACAAATAACAAACTTTAATTAATCTTTCTCCCCCCAATTGTCCATTTAATTAGCTTCATAGAAAAAATAAAAATAAAACCATCATCCCTTTGAAGTATAAACTGATATATATTTCATGTTTTAGATATTTATAATCTTTAATACTCCAAAGCTACTCAAAGTAACAATATATCATTTTGGTTTTTTACAATTTCTTTTCCTTATTTTTATAAAAATGTGAAATTAATCTATTTTTTTTTAAAGAAAGAAAAGAAAAATACTCATTCAATTCATTGCAAATCAGCACAAATAGCCAAGCGTACAAAATGAGGGAAAAAACATAATAGAATCACAATCGAAATCTAATGGCAGTGAATGGGCACAGTAATATAGCTGGGCAAGTAACTAAATTTGCCTCACGAAAAATGAACTTGGAAGAACCACAATTCATTTACATTGAGAACACCTATAGAAATACATGCAAGTTTAAATAAAAATTCATTAAATTCCAAATTAAGTAAGCCAACCCTAACGGTCACACAATTCTGATCTACGGGGTCGACTGATTAACCATTTTTAAACTTGCCATTTTTCCTATAATAAGGAATGAATTAAAATTAAAAGAAGAAAGTTGATCCAAGAACATATTCTCTTGTTTCTTGTGACAGCAGAGTGCAGGGTTTTATCAGTTAGGTAGTACAAATTAATTAAGACTAGTTTGTCACTTTTCCTCTGATGCAATGCAAAAAGTTAATTTCAGAAAACTGTTGCTGCCGATACAAACAATTCATCATGTCAAAAAGTAGCAATCAACCGGCCATTTTTTTTTACCCGATGCATGCTCCTCCTACCTTGCATGTGTCGAGTAATATACATACAGCAAGAAACGAATATATGTGTCTGTATGTTTGAAATTATGATGTATATATCCGTCTTTGTCTCCGGGGGTGGAAACAGAGTACGGGTGGGTTAGGACTCGTGTTGGGGTTGGAATAGACTAGTCTGCAAGTAATTCATGCTCGTTAATGTATAAAACAAGCACAAATGCACAAATGGGTGTGGTCTCGTGGCAGACATTTGTTCGTTTTCATCTCATCACAAGTCTAATGCCCTCAAACTAGATTCTATTATCAATTTGATGTAAATTTTTCCAAAGTAGTACCCCATAAGCCAGTGAGGAATCAACACATAGGTTCTTAGGACCCTTAAACCCATTTGTGGGTTACTGATTGGTTTGGAGTATCATATATATTCAGGTACTCCTAGAGTATCAGATATTTGCTAAGATTTGGCGTAGATGAAATATGCGTGATGTGCACTCATATGCGCTACATTGGGTGGGAGTTTTTTGAAAATTTTCCCCAATTTGACAATTTCCACTTCCACATTTGTAAATATAATAATATATAGTAATAATTATATATTGATATTTAATATGGACAAAAAGTTTCTAATACCTTCTGCCTGTATAGTTATTGTACAAGTGGGTGAGGTGGAGGAACGGGAAGGGGGAATGTGACCCTAAGACGGAGGACATGTTAATTTTCTACATGGCAATGGTGCCTGAGTACTTTATCTGGGGTACCAAAAGTTTTTACATTTCCACCCCAAATTGTGTGTGTGTGTGTGTGTATATATATATATATATATATTTAAAAACTGATCAATTCACTACGTAACAATTCTATAATAGTTAGTATCATTGACTCAGGTAAGTGTCTGGATAGTAATTATAGTAAAAATTCTAAAAATCAATTGATTTCAAAATCAAATATGGACCACTTAGCATGCAATTTTTCTACAAAAACCGATTTGGTATACTTACAGAACCCGTATTGTCAAAAGTGCATAAGAAACAACTAGTGGTTTCATTAAAAAACCACTGAAAACTAGTAATAGTTTCTTATACCTTTTTAACAATACGATTCTGTAAGCGTATTGAAGTTGTTTATGTAGAAAATTGCTTAACATGCATGAACTAGACTACACATGCTCAAAACATCGGACTTTTTACAGAAAAATTCATAAAACTAAACTTAGAAGCGAAAATATTGGTATTATTGGTATATGCACATATATAAATGTTTGAACTACCTATATACCAAATATATTCTTTCGGGTAATTGGAACATTTAGGGTGTGTTTGATTACCATAATTTTTCATAAAAAATGTTAATTTTCCATTTAAATTCCCGCTTTTGTGCTGTTTGATTCGATTTTTTCCTTGAAAAATATTTTCCCACTTTTGGTCACATAAATAAGAAAAATATTTTCCTTGGCGGAAGGGGGGCGCCTAGGTAATTCGTTTTCTAGAGAATTAGAATTCCATATTTATTAAAATATTGGATTATTTTTTAAGTTACAAAATTAAAAAAAGAAATTGGAAAACACGCACTTGAATTGAGGATTTCTCATTTTCTTTCTTTTTTTATTTTTTGGATTTTATGTAGCATGACATTTCTTGCCAATATTAACGAATATAAGATCTTATAAACATTTCAAATTTTCTAATTATTATGGATCGTTATTGAAATTTATAACTTTGTTTTATCTTCATATTCATGCACAAATCACTCACTGAATTTTTTGTAATTTCTTTTTAAGTATAAGCTTTTACTTATTAAGTGTATTGCTGGGATAGTTGTTGGCCTTAACATTATTCATTAAATCATGAATGGTAAACCATCTCACGAGACTATAATCGTTTGAAAGCCTCACTCTATGTAACATATCTTCATAACTATTCTCAAACATTTTCATCATATCATCATTGTCCATGAAAAAAATCATGTATGATAAAGCTTGATATTACTTATTTTTTTGTTCATCGTGGTTTGATTTAATCTTAAATATAAACATATATTCAGCTCAAAATTAGAACTCATGTAGTTTTGATGAATAAAAAAAATTGGCAAATAAAACAACACGTGGAAAAATGTGTAATTTATACATAAAACTTGGTAATTTCTGTAAAGAAAATAATGATTATCAAAAAATAAAATTTGGTAAAAAAGATTGTTTCCATGAAAAATAATATTTATCAAATACGAAAAGATAGAAAAAAACAACTATTTCTAGATGGAAAATTAAATCAATCCAGCACGTGTAATTGACATTTCCCAAGAAGATTAATTATAGGGAATTCAATTACCTAAAATTTATTTTCTTTCCATATATTTTTCATACTTCTAGTCAAACAGTACCTTAGTCTTTAAACGTGATCTTTTTTTTTTTTGCCCCTTTGGCCTTTTCGGATTTTGTTTTGTGTTAGTATTATTGTTGCTGAATTTTCAAAACATTATATCAGCTAGTGCTACTTGACCTTTTCGATGGTTATTTCGTTCCAAAATAATAGTTAAATCTTATTTCTTGTTCAGTAACCAAATTTACTATTACACTTTCTACACTTTATAAAATAGTGTGGAACCAATTAAAATTAATTATGGGTACTCGAACGGAAAGCTTTTCTTTATCGTTGTCATCCTTCCAATGTAGTTCACGATTGACAATAATTTGAAGTTTAATTCTCAAGACCGTTTTCAGAAAGAGAGCATCATTAGAGAAAAAGTTGTTAGTGGAGCGTCCTTAGTTTTGTTCTTAAATTTTTAAATTTTAATTGGCTATATACTATTTTATTTTAATGAAATGATATGTCTTCAATAAATTTAGTTACTAAACAAGGAAAAAGCTCTAATAGTCATTTTAGAATATGTTTTCCATCTAAACGGACTAGTAGCATCAAATGTTTTATTAACATTTTAAGACTTAAGCTCCAAGCAAGGAAGAAATTCTAGCATTCATTATATGCCTACATCATAGTTTTGATCACCTACCCCCATGTGGGTAGATTAAAGTCTACCCCCTCCTACATAACATGATGTAGGAGGGGGTAGACTTTAATCTACCCACATGGGGGTAGATGATCAAAACTAACCTACATCATCCTCAGTTACAAGGTGTTTTTATTTAAAAACATAATTAGATTTTATGAAAATGAGTGAGTGAGATTTGTACAGTACAAGTGGTCATATCAAAT
>CAVNYN010286734.1:0-74108 GCA_963692815.1 Nyctanthes arbor-tristis
TGCTCTTCCGATCTCTCATTATGGATACATTTAATGCACGTCTCTTCATTTTCTGACCACTGCATTTCCTCTTCCTTGAAATTTTATGCGCAGTTGAAACACCTCACGGATAGTAGAGCTGTTTCGACGCACAAAGGCCTATGGAAGAGCTATAATTCACATTGGGCCTTCGTGGGCCCAATGATGTTTGGAAGGGTCTCTATAGGCCCAATGACGTTGATAGTATTTTAGTTTAAAAGAGAGCCCCAGCCTATCTATTCTTTATGCAGAGCCCATAAAAAAGGCCCAGGTATATTCTGTCTATAAATATTCACTGTTCACGTACACATTCCCCAAGACTTTTTTTAACCTAAATTTGCTTACATCATACATACTTTTCCTTAGACCTCCGTTACTTACACTCACGCCGAAAGGGCTTCAGAGGTACGCCTCTCTGCCTTCTTTTGCAAGGTCTAAAGAGACTGAACAAGGGCTCGGTCTTGCTGAATTTATTCATAAGGGCGAATCTGACTTCGTTAGTATCTGTCCATGAAGTCTTGAAGTGCATCCTGCTTCCACATCTGCAGATTCGTTCTGGAGTAGCCATGACTCAGGAATAGATATACAGATTACTTCGGATGGTGAAATAAAATTTTCCAGAGAGCTTGGAATAAATATTCCTTACACATACATATATATATATATATAGATGAAATGGAGGGAAAATGCCCAGTAGGTTTGGAAGGAAATAGGTTTTAACAATATTTCAAAATTACCCCTCAGCTTGGATTTAGGTCTGGGGTGGTTAACGGCCAGATCTAACGTTTTCTGTCATCAGGGACTAGAAAAAGGATTTTCTTAAAGATTGGGGATGTACAAACAGAAAATTAAAGGTTAAGGACATAATCGATACAAAGTTGAAAGGTTAGGGACGTTAAGTGTAATTAACCCTTAATATAAAAGGGGTTTTCCTTTATTCTCTAGGGTTAACACTTAGATTTGTAAGGCTGTCTTCTTCTTCCTTTTGCTTCTCTCTCAAACTAGTCTAGGGTTTTTCCGAGTTTACTCTATGTAATCTCTCGTTCCCTATGGTGTTCTGTCTCTTGGTGAGGATAGATATGATTGTAAAGGCCTGTAACCCTCTGAGTTTTAGCCTTAGGATTGAGAGGTTCATACGAGTGATTTGTAACGGTGACTCTGGTGTTCTTTGCCGCTGTAACTTTTGATTGTTGCCTAGTGGAATCGAGTGCGAATCCTTCTAGGGATTGTTCATCGGTAGTCTATTCCGGATTTCCCTAAAAAAGATCTGGGATTTTCTTCCTTGACTTAAGGCTGAAAAGACTTGGTGTTTTTTATTCGGCTTTACTGTTTTCTTGCGCATTCTCGCTCAAAATCACTACAGTGGTATCAGAGTGTTCTGTGAATTGGGTGGAGTGTTCACGAGATTGAGTAATTCATTCATAGCGAGGGCTACCGGAGTAGTTCCAGATTTGCGAAGGTTGTACAGATCTTGTGTGGATCCATGAAGCGCCGCATTCGCCTTTGCTTCTGTCTCTCGAAGTTCTACAGAAACCCTAGGGTTTTAGCCTGGTACTATCTTTCCAATCTTTTGAGTATTTTCTTGATATATCTTAGTTTTAATCGTTTTATTACTCTGAGACCTTCCATTTTCAAACTTCCTTTGTCTTGTGTCTCCTACAAGGACCTCTGAATATGAGGGAGAGGGTTGTTTCTCATTTTTAAATTTTGGTATATCTTGACAGAATTTGTTTCTTTAAATACGTTTTTGTGATTGGGATTCATGTGATAGTTCTGTGGTTTAGTTTTTGTGAATGTTACCATCTGTCAGGTAATTCTTACCTTTGTGATATCTGTTGTCACTGCTTTCTACGGCAACCTCTAAGGTTGCGGTTGAGGTTTGGATTGGCAAAGGGGACTTTAGTCTCTGGCGCCGGAAGGTAAGGGCTCTGCTAATGCAGCAGAGATGCGCGGTTGCCATTGACAATTCTTGGCAAGCAGAAATCAGTGTTTACAGAAGGCAAGAACTTGATGAATTAACTTGAAGTACTGTTTTTCTGCATTGATCTAATGCTGTAGTAAGAAAAGTGGGTGAAACCACTACTACTCTTGCCTTATGGAATAAACTTGAAGAACTGTATTTAACTAGAACCATTCCTAATAATTGTTTTCTGTTAAGACAATTCTTTGCTTTTAAGTTTGATGCATCTGTGGATCTTGAGTACAATCTAGATAAATTTAATAAGCTCGCTCAAGACTTATCTAATTGTGAAGAACAAATTTCTGAGGATCAATAGTGTGTTGCTTTTTTAAATGCTGCAGGTGATAAATATAAAGAGGTAAGATATGTCCTTGAATATGGTAGGGAAACCTTGACTATTAATGTTATCATCTCTGCTTTGAGGAATAAAGATTTAGAAATAAGGTCTGAAAAGAATAACTCTCAGGGTGAAGTTCTAATGGCTAAATCTTTTAAAGGGGAGTATGCTTCTCAGAAAAATCATAAGTCTAAAAAGGAGAGGAACACTGATAAGGGAAAAGACATTGATAAATCTAAGTCCAAAAATTCTAAGGGCAAGAACAAGAAGTGCTACTATTGTGGAAAATCTAGGCATTATATTAAACAATGTCTAAAAATGGCTAGTGATCTTAAAGATAAAACTAACCTTGAGAAAAATTCCCCTAGACCCTATAATGTGAAAGAAGATAATAACACCACCGATGCTATTTATGTTACATCTGAATGTAATTCTTTTCTCATTCTGGATGCACTCATCATGTTTGTCCTAATAAAGATTGGTTCTCTATTTTACACTCAGTGATGGGTGTGTGTTGTTAGGCAATAATGAATCACGTAATGTCAATGGTGTAGGGAACATTGTTCTTAGGATCAATGAGTACGTTACTATCATCTTGAAACATGCTAGATATGTGCTTGTGTTACAAAGAAATCTAATTTTCTTAACTATTTGGTTGGATCCAAACTTTGATATTAATATGAAAAATGGGAGATGTAAGATTGAAAAAGGGGTCTGTTGAAATTATAAATATTTTGAAAACCAATGGTCTTTTTCAAATTAAAGCTTTTCCCATACTTGGTTCATATTTCAATTTGACTTCTGTCTCTAACAAAAACTCATTTTTATGGCACAAAAGATTGGGCACATCGGTTCTAAATCTCTGAAAATTCTTTCAAAAGAAGCTATTTTAGATAAAAACTATTTTCAATGAACCTGTCTTTTGTGAGGATTGTATATTAGAGAAACAAACTAAACTTCCTTTCCCTGAAGGCATTCATAAGTCAACTACTGTACTTGATTATATACATACTGACCTCTGGGGTCCATCTTCTGTTGCTACAGCTTCTGGTTTTAAGTATTACCTGTTGATTGTGGATGATTTTTTTAGGAAAATTTGGGTTTTCTTATTGAAAACGAAAGATGAAACTTTTCAAAACTTTAAGGACTGGAAACTGTTAGTTGAAAATCAGACCAACAGAAAAATCGAAGTTTTGAAAACTGACAATGCTTTAGAATTTTGTAATATTGCCTTTGATAACTTTTGCAAACAATTTGGTATATTGAGACATAGGACTGTTACTTATACACCACAACAAAATGATACAGCAGAAAAATGAACAGAACTTTATTAAATAAAGTTAGATGTATGCTTTTAAGTTCTGACCTTCCAAAACTATTCTGGGGAGAAGCTGTTAAGACAGCTGCTTTTCTCATAAATTGGAGTCCTTCAAGGGCTATTGAATTTTAAAACCCCTGACTATAAATGGTCTAATATTCACCCTAATTACTCTATGTTAAAGGTCTTTGGTTGTGCAGTCTATGCACATCAAAATCATGGAAAATTTGAACTTAGAGCTGTAAAGTGTGTTTTCCTTGGCTAGGGGGAAGGAGTAAAAGGGTACAGACTATAGAATAAAGAGTCTCAAGGGTTTAAAGTGATAATAAGTAGGGATGTTGTGTTTAAAGAAGATTTAATGCCTTGTCTTGTTTCTACAGGTTCTAATTATGATGACATTAGACTCAAAGAGTGTGTTTTGGAACATAAATGATCTTAGTATCAAAGTGAAACACAAAATGGGAATGCTGACATTCCTGATGAGGTGGAGCCTGGTGATACATCACTTGAAGGTGATGTTGTATCTGGAAATCCATCTTTCACTGAAAATCAAACAGATGCTACATATGAGGTATCTCATTCTGATTATCAACTTACTAGAGATAGGGGCAGAAGAAATATAAGGCCTTCTGTTAGATATTTTAATGATGACTATGTATCTCTGTTTGCTTCTCTTGATGTTTTAAATGATGAACCTGCTACTTATGATGATGCTATGAAATCTATTGATTCTGAAAAATGGATTGCTTCTATGAAAGATGAATTGAACTCTCTTTATAAAAATAAAACTTGGATTCTTCTCAAAAAGCCTTCTAATCAAAGGATCATAGATTGCAAATGGATTTATAAAATCAAGGAAAGTGAACCTGGTACCTAGCATAAAAGGTTTAAAGCTAGGTTAGTTGCTAAAAGTTTCTCACAAGAGGAAGGGGTAGATTATAATGAGATTTTTCACCCGTTGTGAAATATTCTACTGTTAGAGTCTTGCTTGCTCTTGTTGCTCACTATGATTGGGAACTAGAATAATTAGATGTTAAAACTGCCTTTCTTAATGGTGAGTTAGATGAAACCATTTATATGTAACAACCTAAGGGTTTTGAAATTAAAGGTACAAATGACTGGGTGTGTTTACTCAAAAGATCCTTATATGGTCTAAAGCAAACTCCTAGACAATGGTATAGGAGGTTTGAATCTTATATGTTAAGATTAGGTTTTCATAAAAGTAGTTATGATTCTTGCTTGTTCTATGATGGCACTGGTGGTCCTGACTCTGTTTATCTAATGTTATATGTTGATGACATGCTTTTTGCTAGTAATGATTTAAAGAAAATTAATTCTTTAAAGGACAAGCTAAAAACTGAATTTGAAATGAAAGAATTAGGACCAGCTAGGAGAATTTTAGGTATGCTTATTTTCAGGGATAGAAATCACAATATTCTGTTTCTAAATCAAAGTGATTACGTTGCTAAAATTCTTGCTAAATTTACCATGGAAAATTCAAAGTCTTGTTCTTTACCTCTGGGTTCCCAGTATAAGCTGTCATCTAATGATTGTCCCAAAACTCAAGATGATATTGATAGAATGTCTAAAGTACATTATGCTAATGTGATTGGCTCTGTGATGTATTTGATGGTCTGTACCAGACTAGACTTGGCATATTCTGTTAGTGTTCTCAGCAGATTTATGGCTAATCCTAGTGAACTTCACTAGGAAGCTCTAAAGGGAATGTTGAGATATCTAAATGGTACTAGAGATATTGGCCTTTTCTATACTAGGTGTAAAAATGATATAAGCCTAATAGGCTACTGTGGCTCAGACTTCGCTAGTGATCTAGATAAGAGGAGAAGCACATCCTCTTATGTTTTTATACTTTGTGGCTCTTGTGTAAGCTAGAAATCTCAACTACAAAATCTGGTTGCTCTGTCCTCTACGGAGGCAGAATATATTGTTGTTTGTGACTCTGTGAAAGAAGGGTTGTGGATAAGGGGTTTATTGCATGGGCTGAATTTTGTTAAAGATAGTGTAACCATTTATTATGATAGCCGGAGTGCTATATATTTGAGCAAAAACCCTATATTTCATGATAGAACCAAACATGTAGATGTTAAATTTCATTTTATCAGGGATATGGTTGAAAAAGATTTGGTTAAAATTGATAAAATCCCTACTCTTCTGGATCCATTTGATATGGGGACAAAGGTGTTGTCTCCAACCAGGTTTAAGGACTATCAAACGTTACTAAAGATATGCACTCTCTAGAAGTGTACATCTTAAGTGGTTTTACTTCCTTTATGTTTTTTTTACTAACTTGGTGTTTTCTTTCGCAGGCACTCTAGAGCAAGAGGATCTATAGGGCCGCTTGATTCCATTACTAGCATAATCAGAAAAAACAGCAAGGTGGAGAATGAAGGAGTTGATGTTCCTTCTTAACTTGACCCTAAAGTTGCTGTCACGTTTTTCTTCTACTGGGTGCCATCTGATTAGGACACGTGCCCTTATTCTAGCCACTGGATTAATATAAAAGGGTTTTTCCTTTTATTCTCTAGGGTTAACACTTAGATTTGTGAAGATGTTTTCTTCTTCCTTTTGCTTCTCTCTCAAACTAGTCTAGGGTTTTTCCGAGTTTACTCTGTGTAATCTCCTGATCGGAAGTGGTGTTCTGTCTCTTGGTGAGGATAGATATGATTGTAAAGGCCTGTAACCCTCTGAGTTTCAACCTTAGGATTGAGACGTTCATACGAGTGATTTGTAGCGGTGACTCCAGTGTTCTTTATTGTTGTAACATTTGATTTTTTGCCTAGTGGAATCGAGCTCAAGTCCCTCTAGGGATTGCTCAACGGTAGTCTATTCCAGATTCCCCTAAAAAGGATCTGAGATTTTCTTCTGGGCCTTAAGGCCGAAAAGACTTGGTGTTTTTGATTCGGTTTTACTGTTTTCTTGCGCATTCTCGCTCAAAATCACTACAGAACTAAATGTCTTTGTCTGTGTGCAGCCACTGATATGATTATGAGATGGTGCACCGAAACTATGAAAAATAGTATTCTATTAATAAAAACTATCAAAAACCTCTTGAGAGTTTTTGTAACAAAACCTCTCACTCCATATAAAGTATATCGATTCACACTATACATATTTTAAATCTATATATAACTTACATCTATACATATAACATGGAATGAAAAGTTTTGTAACGAAACCCTCTACTATTCTACCACTAACAACATTGCATTTGCTATGAATACAAGCATACCGGTATTTTACCAATAGGAAAAAATTTAGTTACTCGAAGAGTAACCTAATACGATACTCCAAGCTAATGAGAAACCTATATGTGGTTCTTGAGCCCTATTTTTGTGACTTTTAACAGGTAAATTTAATGAATACTTACCGAACTTTGGAAATGTAACAATTAACACTAAACTTTGGAATGTTATAATTAACTCACTGAATTTTAGACAATGTTCCCCATCTACCACTATCTTAACCGTTGTTTGCATAAATTTAACATTGTTAGTGATGTAGCTAATGACTATATTTTAAAAATTACTCAACACTTACTACACTTTATAAATATAACTATTAACTCACCGAACTTCCATATATAATTAAAAACTCACTAAATTTTCGATAATGTTTACCATCCACCACCGTTAAACTTATGTAACCAAAACTCACTATACTAATTGATTCCATTAATTCCTATCATTTTTTTAGGCTTTTTTATTACTTTTTTCCTTTAGTTATTATACAAAAATATATGAAACATCAATTGGACATACAAACTTTACAGTGTCATAGCTAGCACAAATTTGAGCAAATTCGTTGAGCATACAATTACACGTTTTGACTGATGATAAGATGTCATAAAGTAATACGTGTAGTAGTCAATTGACTTTTTATGTGTTTTTGTATAATAACAAAAGAAAAAAAAAGTAACATAAACTCCTAAAAGAATGAAAGGAAATAAGAGAGTGAATTTGCATTCATATAAGTGGTAGATGGTAAATATTTTTGACAATTTAGTGAGTTTTTAGTTATATGTGAAAGTTCAATAAGATAATAGTTACATTTATAAAGTATAGTGAGTGTTCAGTTACTTTAAAAATATCTATTAGCCACGTTACTAATACCGTTAAATTTATACAAATGGCGGTTAAGACAGTGATAGATGGTGAACTCTATCATTGTCTAAGGTTTTTAGTGGGTACATTGTAAAGTTCGATGAATTAATAATTATATTTCTAAAGCTCAATAAGTATTCATTAAGTTTACCCCACTTTTTAACTTACATGTGAATTGTAAATTAGTTTGAAGTAATATAATAAAAGTATCCACATTGGTAATGTTAAAGTAAGTTGTTAGTTAACAACTCAAAAAATAACATACACAAGTGGTGTTAAATAATTACTAAAAGCATTTAATTTAATTAGTTGTTAGTTTTATTGTTAAAGTTAACAATAAACTTAACACTTTATATGGTATTATTTCATTTTTTTATTTTAATTAAATTGGGATTGCTCACTATTTGACTATTGAATTGATGATTAAATTTAACGTTTTATTTAGAATCACCAATGTGGCACAAATTAATAGTTAAATTTAACTTGCTTATGTGTCATTTAACAATTATTAAAAACTCTACTTTTTGTTTATGTGAATAGTTAATTTTGATACTACCAATGTAAATGCTCTAATCATCTTTAAATACTAGATATTTTCCTTCACCGTGATATTATGCTAGTCTGGCCAAGGAGCTTTATCTATCACCTAATAAAGAGCCTTACCCCTTACATGACGGAAATATAGTAAAAGTGACCCCACTGCCTAAGCGGAAATCTAATAAAAGCAACCCCACTAATAGGAGGGCATTTTTTGTTGGATTTTCGCTACGTAAGCGATCTATCTCCTCATTTAGAGTATCTCCAATGTAAAGGTCTATTCATAGGGTGAAGTGGAGGAGAAATATAGACACATAAATTTATAAATTTTAATTTTCTCTCTTTTTTTACTTCTCTCTTATCTTTTCATCTCTTTATTTTCTATTTTTCCTTCACGATGTCTTTGAAAACGTCTAGCTGTAGAAAGTGTCAAGGATATTGTAAAGAAAATATAGAAAATAAAGAGAGAAAAATGTAAGAAAGAAGTGAAATAAGAGAGAGAAAATTAAAATTTATAAATTTTATGTGTCTATATCTCTTCTCTATATCACTTTAACACTAGACATTTATATTAGAGATACTCAAAGAGTATTACCTATCTCCTTAACAAATTTTGACATCAGGCAACCACAATTGGGACAGAAGAACAATCAGCGGTCTCAAATGTACAATCACAACACACATTCCTCACGCTGGCTCAGTGTCAGTGGCTCTGTCGGCACTTTTACACGCTCTCTCTTCCTACGAATCTTTACGTGTCACTTCCATACTATTCTTCTCCATTATGCCAAGTCCCACATCATTTCGGTTCCTCGTCACAATAATTACGATAATGAAATCCATTGTCTTTTTACGTGTTCATAATTTCTATACGCCTCTTGTTGAGATTGAGCATTTGTAGTAGGAGATAGCGGAGGATTTCTGCATTGCCACCGATTCTTCATATTCCGCACCAATTTCTCTGTTTATCGGTGTTTTACAGAGGTTTATGTGAAGGGTTTACTTTACGGTGAGAGATCTCTAAGCTATTTGAATACTTGATCGATAAGTGTATAACGAACAGAGTAGTGGTTGATCAAGAAGGATATTTGCTTTTCGGTGGAGGAAATAGGGATAACGTTGCGATCGAGAGGCACCCATTTCGTTGTCTTTTACTGTGTATATGTGCATTATATTGCATGATTCGTAAATTCAGTAAATTTTCAGTAAATTCATGATCAGTTCACTCCAACTTTGCTTAATTTTATCTGGAACGATGTATTTTTCCTTTTCCTTTCTTCTTCTTGGGTGGGTGTTTCACCTCCTCCTTTTTTTTCTTTTCTTTTTTTCTTCTTTTTTCCCCATTTTGGGGGTGGGGTGGGGTGGGGTGGGGTCAGTAAAGAATAAAGAGTGAATCAAGAAAATTTCTTTTGTTTAACATAAGTTTGATTCTTGATATAGGTATCTGTTCGATGTTTCCTTTTCATGTGATCAGACGTAAATATCATCTGTGCATCAAAGGAAATTGACGTGAAAGACTTCACTTTTGCAGTGGAAGAGTTTGAAAAGAAAAGAAGATTACTGCTTTTTTGCTGGAGATTTTGATGTCTCTCATCATGTTGGTTAAGACCATATTACTCTGATTTGTCTGACTGTAAATCCATTGTTTCCTTGGAAGACTAGTCAATTGGATGGAACACGGAGCTGAAATTAAGGTTAGTCTTCCTACATGGATAATTGATTGTCCATCAAGGACTTAAATCTTATGGATACTGATGATACTTTATAAGGTTTTTGAGAATTGTGTTGGGTAATTTTCTCAAACTTGTTGATTGGTGATCTATATTTATTGGGATGATAGGCTGTTGGTGCGTATTTTTAGTTCTGATACTTGATTAAACACCAAGCTTGAGAATGAGCAGCAGCTTATGATTTATTACTTCTTCAACTTTTAGATATTACCATGGATGGGTGGATTGCGATTTTGAGAATTTGACTAAGTGATTTTTGGTAAATTTAATTAAAATCATGCAGTGTTGGGTACTAAACCATGGTGCTTAATTGATTAGGAAAGGCCCTGAAGAACATGGGTGGTCAGGCCTGCCAGATATGTGGTGATGATGTGGGCTTGACGGTTGATGGTATGCCGTTTGATGCATGTGATGTCTGTGCATTTCCTGTTTGCAGACCTTGCTATGAATATGAGAGAAAGCATGGAAATCAGATTTGTCCTCAGTGCAAAACAAGATACAAGAGGCATAAAGGTATATTTGAGGCAGATATACCTTGTGCATAAACTCTTCTGACGTATGCTGTCTCACTGAAATGATATACCATGATTTTCCCTGAGTTCTCTTTTGCAATGTAATGGAAAGACCAAATGGGGACATAATACGTGTCAGGGTTCGGTCCACTGGATTGCAACGCAAGATGTCTGCACATTCTAATGCATATTTACATCCGGTAGCATTTTTTAAGCAGAGATAATTGTCGTGAGTGACTGGTAACTTTTGAAATTGAGGTTTTGTTAGAGTGCTGATGTGCCTAATTTTTTGGAAATGAAATCCCTTACCTCGATTCCTTGATTTTATGGATTTTAACCACTCACTAAACTTCAGTAGATGTTTTTATTCAGTCAATCACTTTGAACTTTGACATAAAAATGAGTTGTTGAGATTTATTGGAAATTGACTAGTTCCCAGTGAAATAGATGAAATTATGACGTGGAAATTATAATGAGAATGAAAATAGCCTCTCATGGTTAACTCTGAGCAGGAAGTCCTGCAATCCACAGCGATGAAGAAGATGGCGGAGTTGATGATGGTACTAGTGATTTCCATTACTCTGAAACTCAGAATGAGAAGCAGAAGGCTTCAGAGCATGCTTTGAGCTTGCACATGAATTATGGCCAAGGTGAAGAGATCCGGGCTCCAAAATATGATAAAGACGTCTCTCATACTCCCATTCCTCTGCTTACGAACAGGATGGATGTATGTTTCTGTGCTTCTTGTCAACCACTTTGTAAAAAATATATTTATATTTGGCACAGATGCTAAACTGATTTCTTTCTTCCAACTGTTGGCTTTCAGGTTTCTGGAGAACTATCTGCTGGATCACCTGAGCGACTATCAATGGCATCTTCCCCACCTGATGGTGTTGGAAAATGTACTGATACGCTCCTGCTCCCAATCCCTTGTGCATGGACATGAATCAATCTATATTCTTGCCTTTCCTGAATCTTTGCTTTAATGGAATGCATTTCTTTTCCCTTTAGATGTCAAATATGTATTTTCTTTTGTACAGCCAGCTTTCGGGTTGTGGATCCAGTGAGGGAATTTGGATCCTCAGGATTGGGCAATGTTGCCTGGAAAGAGAGAGTTGACGGTTGGAAGATGAAGCAGGAAAAAAATGTCTTTCCAACGGCTACTAGTCATCCTCCTTCAGAAAGAGGAGCTGGAGATATTGACGCCAGTACAGATGTTCTGGTGGATGACTCTTTGTTGTGAGTTCCTACATGTGCTTTGCAATGACATTTTCGCTTCTTGCAGTATATTTATTAAGCATGAAATCTGAATATCATTACAAGCTGTAGGCACATCTCTTTACATGTTGGCTGCACAGAATCTTAAAATGATGGAGTATGCTGATGTTATTGTTACTTAAGCAAAAAGTTGGAATTCTTTGGCTGTAAATTATTTGATGACTAACTCCAGGCAGATATTCTTTGGTTCCTCACTGCAGCATTTTGTCCAATTGCTTTAGTCTAGCCACCCATTTCTCTCCTGTGCTTATTTCTTTTTGTTATGCAGGAATGATGAAGCACGGCAGCCCCTTTCAAGGAAAGTTTCTGTTCCTTCATCCAGAATAAACCCTTACAGGATGGTTATTGTATTGCGTCTTCTTATTCTCTGCGTTTTCTTACATTACCGAATAACAAATCCTGTCACCAATGCATACCCTCTGTGGTTGTTGTCCGTGATCTGTGAGATCTGGTTTGCCATATCCTGGATTTTGGACCAATTCCCCAAATGGTCCCCAGTAAACCGTGAAACCTATCTTGACAGGCTTGCTCTTAGGTGAGGAATTTTCCATCTATAGACAAAGTATTTTCCTTTTTTTCATGTTTTTTTTTTCAATGTGTCAAAAACTGCTATGAAAATTAAGAAGTCAGCGATATCATATGTTTATCATTTAATATCTAGATGTTAAGCCACCATACCTTTTCTATATATATAATATGAGTTTCTGACATTCAACTTCAATGGGAAAATATTATAAACTGTCACAGATATGACCACGAAGGAGAACCATCACAATTAGCTGCTGTAGATATATTTGTCAGTACTGTTGATCCTTTAAAGGAACCTCCGCTTGTGACAGCAAATACTGTCTTGTCTATTCTTGCGGTTGATTACCCAGTTGACAAGGTTTCGTGCTATGTCTCTGATGATGGTTCTGCAATGCTGACCTTTGAAGCTCTTTCAGAGACATCTGAATTTGCAAGGAAATGGGTTCCTTTCTGCAAAAAATACAACATTGAGCCACGTGCTCCAGAATGGTACTTCTTTCAGAAGATTGACTACCTGAAAGATAAAGTTCAGCCATCATTCGTGAAAGATCGTAGGGCCATGAAGGTGGAATTTTTTTTCCAGCAAGTCTAGTTTCTCTTCCTTCAATCCAAACTAATTATGTTTTCTTCCGCTATTCGTTCAGAGAGAATATGAAGAATTTAAAATTCGTATAAATGCACTGGTGGCAAAGGCCCAAAGAGTTCCTGCAGAAGGCTGGATCATGCAAGATGGTACGCCATGGCCTGGAAATAACACAAGGGATCATCCAGGAATGATTCAGGTGAGCTTGGTACAAAGGCATTGATATGAGATGTTGACATTAAAGTTGGTACTATCAACCACACTTGTGATGTGCTTAATGTAATAAAGGGATGGGTTGAACCAAGACTTGTGAAAAATACATTTGATAACTCTACTCTACCATTCTTTGATAATTTAATGGTCTAGATTTATCATTTACTCTACCAGGCTCACTAAAAATTTAACTCTCAATTCAGAATATCCAGATTAATCCCTGTATACCCAGAACTCAATGTAAGTTGTTTCTAATGTCCTTCATGCTTCCTGCCCGCCTCTCCGAACCCAATCCTCTTACCATGGTGCTGACCTATGTCTCCTATTTGGGTTTTGGATGTTCAGCAAAGAGGTTCAAAGAGCACATCAAATTCTCGATAGGTTCTATTAAGCCTCCTAACCTACCAGGCAGTCACGTTAGTGTTCCACAAAAAAATTCTGGAAAGAAATTTACTAATAAAAAACTAAATGTTGCCATGGCTTCATCATTGGTGTCGTAGACCTTATCCCACTTAATGGTCTTTTCGAAAAGAACGTTGAAAATAATTGCATTTATGAGGGAAAATATTTTCTTGTTCAGTAAATTAATTGGGTTTCTAGATTTTTCTTAAAGTTCCAAAGTGATTGAACCCTGTTAGCGGTTAAAATTTAGTCTACGGAGATCTCAAGTGTTCGCTATAAGGACAAAAGGCAACTTTGAGCGGAAGAATGGATGCCATGGTCTTTCCTTCACTTAGTACCATCGGCAGCTTGGTACTGAAGAGAAAAGGCTTGCTCACATTTCCTTATGTTCTCTCTCCACTTCTCCATCTCGCATTAAAAATAAAAAAATAAAAAAAATATCACTTCTTTTTGTGGCAAAAGGTGCAAAGAACAAGCCCAAAATTGACAGCGCTGGAGGTAGTAGGAGGTGGAAGGTGGTGTGTTAGGAAGCCTGAAGATTTTAGAAACAAAAGATAGATTTGTTATGGATATATTGGGGTTAATTTAGGCATGGATGAAGGTTATTTAATGAGTTTGGTTGAGTAAATCCGAACTCACATATCATTTGATTAGTGTAACATAATCGAATTTCTTTATGTTCAACATGCTCCTATGTGTATTACAAACTGATACGTTTCCACAAAAAAAAATCATGACTGTCTTTTAATTGTTAGTGTTATACATTTTCTAAAGAAATATGCTTTTATTAATTTGCAGGTGTTTCTTGGTCAGAGTGGAGGTCTGGACAGTGATGGTAATGAGCTACCACGGCTTGTCTATGTTTCTCGTGAGAAGCGTCCTGGTTTCCAACATCACAAGAAAGCTGGTGCTATGAATGCACTGGTAAGTGGTTGACAGTTTAGATTTGCAGTTACTTCATTTTTTGCATTTAACATCTCACATGTCAATGTCATGCATCTATCTCTTCAGGTTCGTGTATCAGCAGTTCTTACTAATGGACCTTTCCTGTTGAATCTGGATTGTGATCACTACATAAACAACAGCAAGGCCTTGCGTGAGGCAATGTGTTTTCTAATGGATCCAAATCTTGGAAAATACGTCTGTTATGTTCAATTTCCACAGAGATTTGATGGTATTGATAGAAATGATCGATATGCCAACCGCAATACTGTTTTCTTTGATGTGAGTTAAGATCATTTATACTTAATATTTCTTTCCATTTCATACCATGTATTCTAGATGAAAGTAATAAGATGTTTTATGACAATGGACCTTACTTCATTAGTTTCTAATTTTCCGCTGTTCATGTAAACTTGTCACTTTGTGCAATCAGATAAACTTGAGAGGTTTGGATGGCATTCAAGGTCCTGTGTATGTCGGTACTGGATGCGTCTTTAATAGAGCAGCTTTGTATGGTTATGAGCCACCTCTGAAACCTAAGCAAAAGAAGCCAGGATTTCTGTCTTCCTGCTTTGGTGGCTCGAGAAAGAATAGTTTGAAATCAAGTAAGAAGAGTTCAGAAAAAAAGAAAACTAGCAAGCATGTTGATCACACTGTTCCTGTCTTCAGTTTGGAGGATATAGAGGAGGGTGTTGAAGGTATATTTTCTTTTATAAGTAAATTCTTTAACCTACTTGCGTTTTGTGTACTATAACACCGGTAGCAAACGACAAGCTAAGTATTGTTCCCAATAAATTGGAGCACTACATGTATTCTCTTTGCCACTGCAGTTCAATTGCTATTTGTATTTGGTTTTCTATTTAGTGATATACGGCGATAAAGTTTATTCGTCATAAAAGCATGGATTAAGTAATATCTCATATTTGCTTAGCAAATTTCAAATTTGAATTAAGTGAAATAGATTGACTGCATGAGGGCTACATGTATATTGTTTCATTTGCTCAATTAATCATTGTTTCATTTGCTCAATTAATCTTAACATGTCAAATTCAAATATAGATCTGAGTGTGAGCGTGAAGAGGTAATGTAGCAGTTTGTTTCTTATCTATAATTTTACTTGCTAGAAATGATACAACGCTCATTCATTGCCCATCCAAATGAGATGAGATGATATTATCTAATTGGGAATATAGTACGCGTGTTTCTTTGAGTTTCTATTCTTATGAAATGATTGTTTCTATATGTCATTTAAAGTTAATTAGTGGTTCAATCAGAAAGCAAATTGTAAAGTTATTTAGGAGAAACTGATTTCATTAGTCAATTTGATATATGTGGGCCGTGGAAAAGAGCCACGCCTGGTTAACTGGCACATCCTTAAATCTGCCCAGGCAATAAGTACAGATTTTGCTGTGATGAAGTGATATCATCAACATACATTATGAATCCAACTTTACTTATTTTCACTTTGCTTCTTATAGTGATCTTGCAAGTAACTTCCAAGTGAACAAATATCATGTATAAGGATTTCAACAAGGATAATCTCTTTGCTGGAATACATGCAGTTAACATGTTTACATTCAAAATAGTTCCAGTGAGAGAGAAGAAACCAGATGGCAGGCACCGTGTGCCATTATAAAAAGAATGAATGCTAGTATTCTTTGCATCAGATGAGTTTTTAGAGTGATGGCTTGTTGTCAATATTTCTGAAGATGATATAAGCATTATTCATCGAGGTCATCTACTTGATTTAACATTTTATCCTTTTGAGAATAATGATAGTGTGACACTTTCATTATTGGACTTATCTCTTCGTTTATATTTCTGAGTCTGAAGCATCTGAATTGTCATCTTTCTGAATATCTTATCCTGTGTTGATTGGTTATGTGGTGTGGCATCATGTTAAACTAGCAAAGGCATATTATATGGCTGTTATAATCCTCCGTTTCGACTAAAACTCCACTTATACCTCACATTGCTAGTTGGAATTACGTGATATGCTGCTTTATTGGATATTTCATCATTTTTGTCATTGTTGATGCACATAATTCTCTTATTGCATTTAAATACTGCCAATACATTGACGGACATGTATCTTTTGGCTCTACCTTTTACTAATATTTATTCTTTTATCAGCTGAAAAAATGTCAACTTAAAAATTGTAATATATGAACTTAAATTAATGTAGAAAGTTGTTAACTGTTACCTCTTTTGTGTCAATATCAGGCGCTGGGTTTGATGATGAGAAGTCACTGCTCATGTCTCAAATGAGCCTCGAGAAAAGATTTGGCCAGTCTGCTGTTTTTGTTGCATCCACTCTTATGGAGAATGGTGGTGTTCCTCAGTCTGCCACGCCTGAGACACTTCTTAAAGAAGCAATTCATGTCATCAGTTGTGGTTATGAAGATAAAACAGATTGGGGGAGTGAGGTAATTTAATTTCTTGTTCCATATGAACACCTGGATGGGGAATGTTTGATAATTGGGAGATGAATCCTTAACACAGATTGCATTTCTTCATGGAGGCTATGTCAGAGAAATGTTTGGACATTTTTGTGAGATTGCTTTTTCTTATTTTACTAGCTAATTTCATTATGACTTACCGGAAATATTAGGAGTTAAAATTAAAAACTGAAAATTCCTATATTACAGTCAAAACCTAATTAGAATGAAGCATAATTCACCATTGGTAGTTTCTGTAAGTGCATGAGAACAGGAAGTAGTTTTGTGTCTCTTTCCAGGAAAATTGATGTGATGAGTTGACATTACTTGTGTCCTCTAATCTCATTCTTCTTCTCCCTTAAGGAAGGGTAATCACTAATCAGATAGAAAAAGAAGTTATTTTTATGCAACTGCTTTTTGCTCTGGTTTTTTGAAGAGAAGCATTTAAAAACCCAGGTTTCCTTCTGATGCAATAATCTAAGATGTGAAGTAGATATTTTGGGGATGACTGCATGCTGGAACAAATCAAAATTTCTCTCTCTCTTCGCAATTTCATGAGAGTTGTGTTCCATTATAAGTTCTCACAGAAGACAACTTGAAGTGCTACCGTTCTTGTGCAAAAAGTTTGGTCTAATATTAGGAGAATCTGTTTGATGTCAGTTCTCATTTTTGGAAAACATAAATAAGTAAGAGAGAGTATTTGTTAAGATAAATGAAGAGCCATATATGGGAGAAAATATGCTAACTATGGTTTCACTTTCTTTCAGTTTCAACTCTATTGTTCACCTTATTACTTCTCCTAAAGACTTTTATTCCTTAATAATATGATGATTTAGCATGCTGCATATTGGCATTACAGCAATGTAAATCTAATTTGCGAGTTGTATAGGGAACCAAACCAAATATTGCTTATTGAATGTTCTTTACATATGTTGTTTCCCAAGTTGATAGTCTATGTATTGCCTTGTGTTTTAGGTGTAGCTGTCGTATTGTGTGCAATGATCGTTCTTCGTTCTGTTTGCAGATAGGGTGGATTTATGGTTCTGTCACAGAAGATATTCTCACAGGATTTAAGATGCATGCCCGTGGTTGGCGATCAATTTACTGCATGCCTCCAATACCAGCATTCAAGGGGTCAGCTCCAATTAACCTATCTGATCGCCTAAACCAAGTGCTTCGATGGGCTTTGGGATCCATTGAGATTTTATTTAGTCGGCACTGTCCTATATGGTATGGCTATGGTGGAAGGTTAAAGTGGCTAGAGAGGTTTGCATATATCAACACCACTATTTACCCAGTTACTGCCATCCCTCTCATTATATATTGTACTTTGCCTGCTGTCTGCTTATTTTCTGGGAAGTTCATTATCCCGCAGGTTGGTTCTGTTCCCACATGAACACGTATCATTATTCATTTTTTAAGTTCACATTTGAGCTTAAATGGAGATGGTCTTGTATTGATAGGCAGTATGACATGGTCTTCTATTTATACGCGGTATGTTGAGAGATAACTTGAATTCAAGTTGACAATCTGTATACCCCAAAAAATTTTGCTAGTTTTATTCATTTCCTTAACCAAAAAGTTGTTTATCATTTCAATTCACATCACGGTTCAAGATATCCATGTCGTAAGTGCTCTACCTGATGTAAAAGCAGGACCAATGTAACAGCATTCCATTATTTATTCTTCCATTATATATATCAGAGTTCTTAATGGTGAAATGCTTTGTATTGCAGATAAGTAACCTTGCCAGTATCTGGTTTATATCTCTCTTTCTTTCGATCTTTGCTACTGGCATACTGGAGATGAGGTGGAGTGGTGTTGGAATTGACGAGTGGTGGAGAACGAACAGTTTTGGGTCATTGGAGGTGTCTCAGCTCATCTGTTTGCTGTTTTCCAAGGTCTGCTCAAAGTGCTTGCTGGAATAGACACCAATTTTACTGTCACGTCAAAAGCATCAGACGAGGATGGAGATTTTACCGAGCTCTATATGTTCAAATGGACAACCCTTCTAGTACCCCCAACTACTCTCCTGATCATAAACATAGTCGGGGTTATTGCGGGAATCTCCTATGCAATCAACAGCGGTTACCAGTCATGGGGTCCACTTTTCGGGAAATTGTTCTTCGCTTTCTGGGTGATTGTTCATCTCTATCCTTTCCTCAAAGGTCTTATGGGACGCCAAAACCGGACTCCCACTATTGTTGTTGTATGGTCCATCCTTCTTGCCTCCATCTTTTCACTGCTATGGGTGCGGGTCGATCCCTTCACTACAAGAGTCACTGGCCCCGATGTCGAGCTGTGTGGTATTAACTGCTAGAGCTGACATTGCCTCAATAAAAAAGTTCAGTCATCTACATCTTTGTGAACCTTTTTCCCAGTGGCAGAAGCTAAATATGCTAGTTGAAGTCTTGATTGACAAACTCACTCATGTTGTAAATATAGTAGTCCTCTAATTATCTTACCTATTGTGTGTGAATAATTAAGCAAATTTATCGAACGTTTGATTATAATCAAATCTTTTTAGCTTTGTTCGTTATCTTCAGCATTGCTGCAAAAGGTAGCTTGGTTTAGTGGCCATTAACGCTCGAAAAGGGTTGTCCGCATAGCTAATATATTTAGAGCATCTCTAGCGGAGTCTAAATTTAGAGAACGTTTTTCACCTTTTAGAGAATCTGTAAATTTAGAGTTATTTTTTCAAAATGCTCCAACAGCTTCTTTTTCTCTTTATTTTACTTTTTTCAAAGAGCATTAATTGCTACAAAGAAATAGAGGTAGATGATGAAATGGGATTAAGAGTTGTACGTAGTCTATATTTAATTAAATGAGAGAGGGTATTGAAAACTGAAATATCCCAATACATTTAATAATAACGAGTGGGCTTGGCTATCTAAATTTAAAGAGCCGAATTCACTCTCCACAATATAAAGCTAATTTAAAGAGGAGGTTGGAGTATTATTTTGGCACCTTACTCTTTAAATTGAATAGTAATTTGAGTTTAAAAAGTCTGCTGGAGATCCTATTAGAATATGATTTGATAGTTAAAAATAGGTAATATTTGTGTTTATTTTTTGTTTCTTTTTATCTCCCCTCTCAAATGACTTTAAAATCTCAAGTATCTTAGTAGTGTTTCACTGGAATCTGTAACCATCATTTTTGCCAGAAAATGACCTGGATGAAGTTTCCAATTCATGCCAATAAAGATTCTCCATAAATTAGAGTTAGGGAACAATTGGCACATGTGCCTCTTGAACAAAGTATCCTGTGGAAAATTTTGGACCTTAGAAATAAAAGAGATTTCATAAAATCACATAAATATCAGAGATTCAATAATAAGTACTTATTTTAACAGAAGAAACAGAAGATTCATCACAGCAACATATCTATCTCCCCGCAGCCTTTTCTCAACAATTCTCAGGTTCCCTTTTTTCAATTTATAATTTTTCAGTTATTAGTTATGGGTTTTCCCTTGAGAATCAAGAAAGAAATTCATTTACTTCTTGTAATAGTTTCTGCAGTGTTTCTGACAGGAATGGTTGGGGCTATGTTAATGACGTCTTTTACTGATAACCTCTCATGCCCATGTTTATGTGTGGATTCCTTCTCTTCAAGCAGCTTAAATGTTAAGGGCAATCGGGAATTGGGATCGCATAATAATTTTCGAAGGGGAAAACATTTGAAGAAGATGAAGACAATGAATTTAAGCAGTTCTTTCTTGGATGCCTGGTATGAATGGAGATTGTCTACCAAAATGCTTTCATTCCACTCAAGAAAGCGGCCTAAACTCCATGGCTTAAATGTTGTTGATGAATTGGGAGGACAGTATGAAGATACATTCAATGAGATTAAAGTTGTGAGTAGTCTCTCCTTTCTAGTCATCTTCCCTAAATTGTTATGCATCCAAGAAGAAAAAAAAAATCCAAGTCTTTTCTTTGGTGCTTGTAATTTATCTGGTATACTACTTATTCATCTTAGTGAAAATTGGAGGTTTCAGACATCAACAACTCAGTGTTCTGTTACAATAAAAACAGGGAAAAACCTAGTAACATAATCTTTTAGGACTTGATTACCGGTCTAACTGTTGATCTTGGCGAATACAATTCTATTGTCCTGGGTTGAGTTCTGTTTTAAAATTCCTTCTCGACAGAAAGGACAGCAAGAAATCAATGTTGATAAATTTTTAACTAGTAAAGTATTTTTACTAGTTCGACTCCCATTTGGACTGATGTTCATGAAGTTACACGCCATTGATATCGTAAAAATGTATGCATCCTAATGCCATCTCCTTGCAGGAAATAATCAACAGCTTCACATTTAAAGCTGTAAGGACGGTTCTTGAGCAACTCTATGGGATGAATCCACCACAATACACTTGGTTCAACAAGTAAGCAGCGCATTCAGATATCGAACTTCTCAACAGAAATCTGGCATTACATTCCGGTTTCTTTCAATTTTTGATCCCCTCTTTTTTACACGAGCTCATTAATATTATCTTATGACTGCAAAGGATGAATCATTTGTTCTTTCTCTCGACTTTGATAGCTTTGTTGCAGAGAATGTGCCCAATCTGGGAAGCGATTTCTTCAGGCATTTGCAAAGGTAATATTTGAAACCACAGATTCAGATCTTCCAAAGAGCTCTTTCATTGTTTGAGCCATGAAATAGAGTTTTTCCCCTGAATTTTATGGCATGTTCGTTCATGGCACTTTCTTGACAGGAAAGGCAGGAACTTGCTGAAAGAGTAATGATAACACGACTTCACCTATACGGGAAATGGATTAAGGTATAGCCACAGTTATGTAGTCGTTTATTGCTTGATTAGTTGGTTACTTATTTCACTTGCTCGAATCTCTCTCACAATCCATTCCATTCATAAACAATTTATTAGATGGCTTATGAAGCCTTTGATCTTGATTGAAAGTCGACACACGAATAATTTTCAAAAATGGATGATGACAGAACAAGAATCCAAGACACTTGTGTGTGGCTATGAAGCAAATATTAGAACAAACACAAGCTGACTCTGGTAGTTTAAACTTTTAGACGAGAGATCATTAACGAAACTTCAAGCTGATTATGATGTTGATTTCTTCTTGTGATGATTGAGATCTAGAAATGCGATCATGCTGAAATATACCAACAAATTTCCGATGAGAACTTGAAGCTGATGTGAGAAAGGCTCATGGAAACCATCGCATGGCCGTCTGATGACACAAATACTGAAAAGACAGATTGATGGGAGATGCTGCCTCTGTTTATGTTCCTCATATTTTGCAAGGCAAAAGGGTATTTTACCTCAGGTGAGAGCTAGAAGAGAATTCAGAATTGAATTATGTGCACTTTGCACCCTGAAAGTTGTTTGTTATGGCAATCCCTATCTTGTTGTATGGCAATTCCTTAGCCGAGGTAAGATTATGGGAGATGTCATAAAATTTGCTAGGTCGGAATAATCTCCGCCAATTTTGTTGATTGGTGACTATATATCGACACATCTTATTTAGAATCTCTATCACATACTGACACGGTATTCTCATACAAAGATAATGATCTTGACTTCTTTGTTTAAAGTGGACTTGGACTACCCACGTGAGCATCAACGTGTATTCTAAATGGTAATATACAAACAAAGACAACAATGAATCGATAATCTTATTCATAATATTGTCCAGTAAGCATACCAATCAAACACGCACCATGAGCTTAATTAGGACATTTATTTTATTTTATTTATTTCTTGGAAGGAGAAATTTAATTCATTAACAGAATCGAATGAAATACATCAACAATAATACTAGGAGGAGAGTGAAATAACATACTAGGACTTGGCATACAACCAGCCGCTCTAGAAAGTATATGAGTAACTTAGTTCGCAAGTATATGCGTAACTTAGTTCGCAGATCTTCCAACACATGCGAACTCCATACCCTCGAGTTCCAAAACAAAATGTTTACAATCATCAAGAATTAAACCAAAATAGGACAAATCAATATTGGTGAAGCGAAGAGCTTCAAAGACTACCGGAGTGTCCATCTCAATTATGACACAGTTTAACTGCATATCCTGAGTCCAAGCTAAGGCCTTTCTCACTCCCATCAATTCTGCGACCTTCGCTTCATATAAACCGCTCAGCCAAACAATCTTGGCCCCCCAAGAAGGATCAGGTCTCGTCTCGCAAAACCAGCCCAAGCCTGACACTATTCTAGCTATAGCAAATGTAGCAGCATATACATTAACTTCGGGAACTCCAGCAACCGGCTGTTTCCAATGGTAGATGCTTGGAACTGAATCGGTCCTGCCCAGAGGATGTGAACCCCAGCCTCCTTCCATTGGTTTATACAAAATGTTAGCCAAAGAAACCACTCTAAGAGGCATGAGAGATCTACTTTGCCAAACTACCTCGTTTCTATTACGCCAAAGTGCCCAACAAAGCATTGCCATGCTTTCCTCTCGGCCTTATCACAACAGCCAAATGAATTCAGCAACCAATCCTTAAAATTCTGCACGTCATGGCACTGGAAAACCACGGAAGAAGCTGCCTAAACACGCCTTGCAAAGGCCTAATCCACTAAGCAATGCAGAACTGTTTCAGTCCCCTCGAGACAAACTAGACAATGACCCTCAATGTTGATTCTCTTCCCGTGCAGCTGGTCTAAAGTAGGAAGAACCTCAGCAGCTGCTCTCCATAGAATATTCTTTACTTTTAGAGGCACTTTAAGGTTCCAGATAAAGTTCCAAAGGCGGCTGATCGCAGGAAAATGTTCACCATTACGTATAGCTTGAGCCAACCGATATCCACTCTTAACCGAATGCACTCCCTTGGCCTCAAGCTTCTAAAATAATTTGTCCTGAGTCATATTCATACCAAGCAGCACTTTTAGAATTCAAGGCTTATCGGTAGAGTTGAATAGATATTCAATGATCTCCATTTCCCATCTATGAACTCCAGGTAACATGAGTTGGTTTACAGTAATGTTTTCGCCATCTAGAATCATGTGAGAAGAAATATATCCCTCCTCACCTTCAACCCTTACAATTGCTCTATTCCCAATTCGAAAGCAGACGCCTCTCCTCAGAAGAAGTTGGCTCGCCATGATACTACGCCAGACAAAGCTAGGATTATAACTAATCTTAGCTTCAAGGAAATTCGTATGAGGAAAATAGCGAGCTTTGAAAACCCTGGTGACGAGAGATTGAAAGTCAACTAAGAATTTCTAGCCTTACTTCTCCCAGAGGGCCAAATGCATCTCATGAAGTTGTTTGAAGCCCAAACCCCCACGGTTTTTTGGATAACAAAGCCTTTCCCACCGCATCCACGAGATATCCCTAGCTGTCTTTTTATTACCTTTCCACCAGAATGCATTCATAGTTATTTCAATCTCCCCGCAGAGATCAGTTGGAAATAGGAGCATGCTCATAGCTTAGTTTGGAAGAGTCTGAGCCATTGAGTTTAGCAGAATCTCTTTTCCAGCCCTTCATAAGGATTTCTCCTTCCCGCCATTCAACCTTTACCAAACTCTGTCCTTAATGAATGAGAGTATCTCCTTCTTCTTCCTACCTGACAAATTAGGCAACCCAAGATAGAATTCGTGGACACCTGCTGCTCCCATGCCCAAAGCTGTGCAGATTCCAACCCGACGATTACTAGGAACATTAGAGCTAAAAGAGAGAATAGACTTTTGAAAGTTTATCGATTGTCTAGATTAGTTGAACATTTATTAGTTGAACATTGAATGAAATATGTCTAGAAGCACCAACTAAGATATACAGTGGAGCAGTGACAAAGCCGGGAACTAAATTTATTCCAAGGCACATTTGCATTCACATTAAGAGAGAGAACGTGAGTGGAGTTATATGGTGGAGATTTGTATAGTATAAGTCAGTCTATAAAATGTTTGGATATGATCGGTTTGACCCAATTTAAATTTGAAAAAGTAAGAGAACATAGAAAAAAGTAATAGTATGAGAACAAGTTTGGCAAACAACTCATTTTTCAATGTAAACAACTAAACTATCGTTCACCACAAATTTCTTAATTAAAGGCCTCCATCCAGCTCTGTCACTGCAGTAAAGACATTTGAATAATAATAATATATAGACATATATATCAATTAAGAAAACAAAGAGAAATTTTTTCTCATACCGCAACTCAATAAGCATACCAATCAAACACGCATGCATGAGTTTAATTAACAAGGACATTCACTAGTTGAACATTGAGTGAGAGATGTCTTGCTGGAAGCATCAAGCATTTCTTGCAAGTTTTTCAACCCTTCAACTAACAGTCAGTTTATCACATATATGTATACAAAAATCAAGTTTTCCTTAGACGGAACACATGCTTAGTGACACTGACATCGTGTAGAAACTTGAGTAATGTAACTGAAGAATTGAACTCTTTTCGCTTCATCAATGTGTGTATATGTATGCACATATGTGTATATATATATGTATGTATATCTATATCTATATATATATATATAATAAAATAAATAAAAACTCATTTTAAACATGGAAAACCCCCACACCCACACCCCCTCCCCCTCCCAAAAAAAGGGAAAAAGAAAAATGAAAATGATGCATAATAAGATTGTAGGTTTGGTCGAAAGCAATGTTTGTTCAACTACAAGTGCCAGCCCGTAAATTCTGGTTCCCCATCGACAGACATGAAGAATACAACTCCCATTTCTCCCACCTGTCAATATACTATGGAACTTTGGATCGTACCCTATCGTACATTGTCCGGCCTCGATGTTAATGAGACGAGGCCTACATTATCATGTCTTATAAGTTGTCACAGTAATACGGGTCATAAATGCACGTTATATGTTATTCTCTTACAATAAATTATTATCACGTCACAATAATGTAACAAGTAATATCATTCCATATTGAAATCACTTAGTACCAAGGTACAACATCACATCAATAATGAAAAACATATCATTTTTTAATGAACTTTTCTTTGTTGTTTACTTAATATCCCGCTCCAATGCCCATTTTGCTAACCATTAGTCTGGAATCGGTGATTTATATTCTAAATAAGTATGAAAAAATATCTAGAATTCAAGAAAAAATAAATAAAATCAATCAGAAGCCAACTACAGGTTCTTCCTCAAACGTGAAACAATTATAAAAGTGCTCTCTCTTTTTATTTGTGCAAGTTAGTAACTAAGCCCGTCTCACTTTTAATTGGACAGAATAACTGTGCCCGTGATTAACTCTAGAACGAGATTCAAATAGGTACCCGGATTAGGGTTCGAATTACGGTAGAGTGGTTCAATATTCAAGTTTTTAAGTAGGAAGTTCCCTATTCGAATTATACCCGCTATTCCTCTTCCCTCACAATCCCGATAGCACCCTGTATTATTATATGACTATATGGTGTATATTAAGACACACCACATGAAAAATCACAATTATGCGATATGTTTTGACACAACTTATATTGTTTTATAGTATTATTATACAGTGTCGTACATATAATGTGAATTGCGTTTTAAAAAGAAAAAAAAAATGGAGTTCCCCGATTTTCCGTCCACCACTACAGTGTTTGAAGCTGCTTTTTCTTCCAATTTGACTAAAACTTGTTAATCAAATTTTACCATTAGTTGATGTCCGCTCCTATCGCGCGGTTTCTCCCTCCTCATCTCATTGGCGGATTCCATTCCAACAATTCCAATTCATTTCAATCTTTCATTTAAATCCGTGACCCGCTCAAAACGTCTTTTTCCATCTCGCTAACCTACCAATCCCACAACCACAAGGGAGATGCACAAAACTAAATCAAAATAAATAAATAATTTGAATATATCTTATTTTTAAATATTATTTTTATTTTACCGGTTCAATAGTTTTATTTTGTTTACTAACCATATATCTTGACGCAAGTCATCTACTTATATTGGGTAAAATATTTTAAAATAATAGTAACGTAATAATTAATTTACGTAGCACATAGATGATTGAATTAAGGAAGGTTTATTTAAGGTAGGAAAAGATAGGAAGGCATGAAAAGAATATCATAGAATAAATAGACAGGCATGAAAAATAATAGCAGAAAATATGGAAAGGTATGAAATGAAATTAAAAAAAGGAAAAGAAAAAATATATATATATATATTTATATATATATATATATATATATTCGTAGAAAATAAATAAAGGCATGAAAACGTCAAAAAGAGGAAATATTATAGATAGAGTACCCATCTTTGTTATATCGTAGCAAGTTGGTCCTCCTACCAGGTAAGCCTGAGTTTCCATTTCTTCTTATTTATTTCTTATATAATTTTAACTTTACTGATTTTACAACTACATAATTAAAGAAGTTATATAATATTATACATTAAAATATTTTTGATACACATTAAATTTTTTTTTATACAATTGAGGGAAATTTGAGGAGGGGAGCGTAGACTCGAGCACAAGACTTTGTTCCGATAAGGGGTGTTTTTTATCACTTGAGTTATCACCCTTAATCTCATTAAAATTAAATAGTCACAACTTATTTTATCTCATCATCATTATAATAGTAAAAATCAAACACTCATTGAAGCCTTGAATTTTTTGGAAAATTCAACATCTTGTTCAACAAATAATATATATGGAGATATATATAGATATAAATATATATATATATATTGCATAACACTAAATAATAGGAATAAATTGATAAATAGTGCACACGGGAGATTTTGTGATCCTCTCAAATTTGTAAATGAACATTTAGCAGTACTTGAACTTAGCCATGACAACCTAAAAAATATGTCATTAAAATTCATCCAATTAATTAACACATTTCTATGTTGACACAAACATTCCTTAAAATGAAATATATATATATATGTCTTAAAATTAATAGTTATGATACTATTATTTTTATATTACAATGAAAAATAAAAGATAAATGAGTTTATATTATTTTTATTTTTGGATAATTAATTTTGTGAAAAGTGATTATTATTTAGGATAATGTGTAGTTGAAAAGTAACAAAAAGTTATAAATTTATGTGAAATATTATTTTAATGGGTAAACCATATGGTTTTAAATGAATAAAAATGATATAAAACTATATATGTACGACACCATATGGTGTCTTACAAACATGTGGTGTGTATATGCCACATATTTGTGGTTTTTTATGTGGCGTGTATCGATACACGTCTTATGATCATATGACACCATATGATACCATAACATATGATGTTAGATTGAAACTCTATAAATGAGTTCAAGTGGAAATTGATTGAAAAAATCAATTCCATACAAGCTCTATTGGTTCCGAACTCCCATAATATGTTTATTGGTACTATCTCATTAGACGTATGACTGGAGATCATTTTCACAAGCTCTATAGGTGCAGTCACCTAATTATGCTATGCGGAATTAATAATTAAAATATTGTGAAAACTTATATCACATCAAATATAAATGTGTGACCTAATAGTGTGTTATCATGTATCTAAAATTTGAAATAATTAAATTGTTTGTCAAATGGAAAAAAAAAAAAAATTTCTGAATTATAAAGGAATCGTAAGGGAAATGAATCGAACCATTGACTAAGGGTTTGAAAACTAACTAGGATACTAGTAAACCACATGGATCTTTACTAAATGGAAAATGTTTCTAAAGAAACAATGTTAGTTCCTTTAAAGAACCGACTTTACTAAATAAAGTAAAAAACTATTAGTGATTTCTTAAAACTATCAGTCATTTCTTATTTTTTATGTTAAAGTTCATTTAAAAAACCAACGGCATTTCATTATAAAAACTCGATAAGTGGAATTCACTTTTAAAGTGACAGCCAAACTATGGGAAAGTTAGCCCTGTATTTGTAGTTGCTAGATGACTTATTTATTGAATATCTAAAAGATTGGGGACCTAAACTATAAATTCTTGTAGGAAAAGGTGTATGATGATGGGCTAACCCACCCCATATTTTCTCCCACTTTCAAAAGTCCATCGGTCTCGACATTTGACTCGCATTTCAACTTCATTTCGCGTTAATTTCAATTTCATTCCCCATTTGCGTTTCAATTTAATTTCATTGTCATCTCTCTTTCTCTTAAATCTTTCAAGATTGCTCTCACTACAACGCAACGGGTGCCCCCCCCCCTTTCTCTCTCTTGAGATCTTTCTCTAGATGCACCCTCGTATGTATATATACAAGGGAACATAACTTTATCCTTTATTTGTTTATACACAAAATGAAATGGAATGAAGTGAAGATCGCTGGCCAATTTGCTTTCTTTTTTCTCTACTGTACTTGAATTCTTGAAGAAAGGGATCACTGAATGAGTGATGAGTGACCCAGTTTTACATGCCTCAGATCTATGTGGGAACATTTGATTTTCTTGATCATCTGTAAGTTTTACTAGTTGGGTCAGTGTTTTTGTGTGATTCTTGGCTTAAACATTTTTTCAGGTACTGGGAGAGTTGGGTTAACTTCAATCTTTGTGCTTTAGTTTTTCTTTTTTCAATTTCGTGTTCATCTATAATGTTAATTTAGGATATAAATGTGATTTATTATACATGCTATTTCATGGTTTAATTGTTTAAATTATATCTAATTTGTTCTTCTTTTGCACAAAATCCATCCCCTATATTCGCTACGTGTATGGATTCTCAAGCGGTGTAGTTCAGTATTTGTACATTTAATTTTTTAGCGCTAAAGGTAAGATCATTCTAAGAAATGGACCGTGAATTATGATGAAAATGACGTGCTATTAGTTATTTGTTTAGCGTTAAAGAATGATTCTGTAAGTGATAAGTTTTATCTGTTTGGAATTTGTTCTTCTGCATTTATTCCTTTTGCTGATTTATTACAAATTTGGATCTTATTTATGGCCCTCCTATAATTGGGGAAGTAATACTTATTAAAAATATCATAGGAGAAAATCAGGATCACTGTCTTATTTTGGTGTTATCGTGACTGAAATTGGAGAAGAGTAGGAAAATCTGCAGATGGTCTCATTTTGGTAGTATAGTAAATTAGGAAACTAATTGAAATTTTTTTAAATTTTAATTCATTTTTCCTTATTCATTTTTCCTTGATTCCATAATTATCATTCATCTGAGTATCTACTGAATATTTCTATCTCATCCTGATATATCTGTGTTATTTAAATATATGTTTCTTGGAGTCTTGATCTCTTAAATATCGCTGTGTTTTTTATATGGAAACTCCTGACCTGAACAGTGATATTGTTGGTTGACTTGCAGTTGTTGAAGCATGTGCAGTGTCCAAGGGCAGTCAAATACCAACTCATCCTCTACTCAATCAATAACTGCAAAAGATCCTAGTAATCAGATGGACAGGAGTAAATTAACTGTAGAGACTCAGGATTCTTTTTCCAGTTTACTTGAATTTGCTGCTAACAATGATGTTGTTGGTTTCAAAAGATTTATTGAATCTGATTCTTATGCAATTGATGAAGTTGGACTTTGGTACGTGCGCAAGAAGGGGTCGAAACATATTGTTCACGAGGAAAGAACCCCCTTAATGGTTGCAGCCACTTATGGCAGTCTAGAAGTGTTGAAGTTTATAGTCGTTCAGCGTGAGGTTGATTTGGATCGAGCATGTGGTCTGGACAAGTGTACTGCACTTCATTGTGCCACGTCGGGTGGCTCTATCAATGCATCTGAAGTTATTAAGCTGCTTATCTCAGCTGGTGCTGACCCAAACATAGAGAATGCAGATGGCCAGCGCCCAGTTGATGTGATTGTATGTCATCCAAGGCTTCCGGGTGCTAGAGCTTCACTAGAGGAAATGCTTAACAATAATGTTTGTGGTGGCTTAGATTCCGATTGCAATTTACAGGTGTCCGCATCAAGTTCAAATGCATCATCGCCACTTCTGTCTTCTTCACCAGATTATCAGTCGCCAAGTTCATCATCAGATTCGGTTTCTTCACCTATGGCACTGAAGCTTGCTGACTTTCCTGCGAATTCTGTACCAGAGAAGAAAGAATACCCTGTGGATCCATCCCTTCCTGACATCAAGAACAGCATCTACTCGACTGATGAGTTTCGTATATTCTCATTCAAAGTCCGGCCTTGTTCAAGGGCCTACTCTCATGATTGGACTGAGTGTCCTTTTGTTCATCCTGGAGAGAATGCTCGCAGAAGAGATCCACGGAAGTACCATTACAGCTGTGTCCCTTGTCCTGATTTCCGCAAGGGAGCTTGTAGGCAGGGGGACATGTGTGAGTATGCACATGGCGTGTTTGAGTGCTGGCTACACCCAGCTCAGTACAGAACAAGGCTATGCAAGGATGGCACAAGCTGTGAAAGGCGGGTTTGCTTCTTTGCACACACTCCAGAGGAACTTCGCCCCCTGTATGTCTCCACAGGCTCTGCTGTTCCATCTCCAAGGTCAGCAGCCTCGGCCGCTAGTGTCATGGATATGGCTGCTGCTCTGAGCCTTTTACCTGGCTCCCCCTCATCACACTCTGTGATGTCTCCTGTCTTCAATCAATCCATGTCCCCAACTGCAAATGCTATGGCACCCTCGGCTGGAGCTTGGACCCAACCAAATGTCCCAAGCCTTCATCTACCTGGAAGCAACCTTCAATCAAGCCGTCTGAGATCTTCCCTTAGTGCTCGGGATATTCCCCCGGAGGATTTGAATGTTTTGCAGGATTTTGACACTCAGCAACTAGTTCTGAACGATTTGGCCTTTGCACAGTCACATTCTAATTCAGCTACTTTGAATCGTTCTGGTCGATCCATGGCTTTGTCTCCTTCCAATCTTGAGGAGCTCTTTTCTGCTGAGGTTTCCTTGTCACCAAGATACTCAGATCAAGGGGCAGCTTCTGGGATTTTTTCTCCACGCAAATCATCTGTTCTTAATCAGTTACAGCAGCAGCAGAGCATGCTTTCTTCAATCAATAGTAATGCCTTTTCTCCTAAAAATGTTGAACACCCCTTCTTGCAGGGCCCTTTTGGTGTATCATCATCTCCTAGGATGTCACCGCGAAGCATAGAGCCCATTTCCCCAAGGAATGCTCGGCTCTCTGCTTTTGCTCAGCGTGAGATGCAGCAACAGCATCTTCGCAGCTTCAGCTCCCGGGATATTGGATCCAACTTTGCCTCTACCGTAGGATCTCCTGGGAACCCCCACTCCAAATGGGGTTCACCCCATGGAAAAGCAGATTGGTCATTTAACGGAGATGATCATGCTTTACAAAAATCATCATCATTTGAGGTAAATAACAACGGTGGGGAGCCTGATCTCTCATGGGTGCAATCTCTTGTGAAAGAATCACCACCTGAGATGATGGAGAAACTCACAGCGCCTAGTTCTGGTGCTGTGCCATCCAGCGAGGGTTTGAAATCGAGTTCTCAGATGGATACAGTTGATCATTCGGTTTTAGGAGCTTGGCTCGAGCAGATGCAACTCGATCAGCTTGTAGCCTAGTCAACATAACATAAATTTCATTTTCACTTAGACAATCAAGACTTAGGAATATAATATTTTTCGCGTATTTTTTTCCTGGTTCGGAAAATGAGATGGAGAAAAGGAATAGCAAAGATGGAAAACTAAAATTGTATTTTTTTCCTCTTTTTCCCAAAGTGTAAGCAATCTTAGTTATTTATTGATTATTACAGCAGAAGGTTTCAATTGGAGTCTGGTCTGTGTTAAAGAAACCAGGTCCATCCATTTTGGACTCTGCCTTACGCATCTTATTATTTATATGAATAAATGAATTATTCTTTTTGCATATATTTTTTCTTACCTTTTATATTTTAATGAATTTCTTCGGGTGTTAGTTTAAATGGTGAAAATGTTCACGTCTGGTGTCGTTACAACAGTGATTACTTTTGGCATTAGTGTTGTTACATTAAATGACTTTCGGCGCTTTACTAGTCCTTGAAAACGAGCAGGATGGTCTCTTTCTAGCTTATAGTATTTATTATCATAGTTGTAGGAGCGGTATATAAAGTAAAGAATCCGTCCAAGATTTTGTTAGGTTATTATCTCACTTGTTTCTCAACTTGTATCGTGGGACGATGGGCCATTTATTGTCGCAATGAAAGCGACATACTTGTTGACGAAGTCCTTCATTTTGTATGGTTAATGTGTGCGGTCGAATGCGACTCTTAGTGCAAAGGGTCGGAAGTCGTTGTTTCTTACGGGGGATGTGGGGCCCTGTAATGCGACTTTGAGAGAAATGGGCGGCAAATAAAGAAAAGCGTTTTTAGGCGTCATAGATTCATGCTTAGGTTTGAAGCAATAATAATACAAAAATAAGAATCAAATGCTGATCATCAGCATAGGAAGAGTAGGTATAAATCAATAATCCTAAAAAGTATGTCTTATCTTTAAAGAGAAAACTTCAAAGTTCAATAATGTCATTTTTGTACTAGTTTGAAATTTTCAAGATCTCGTGAAATTGGAATGAAATATTAGAAAGCAGAGAGTTTGATTCTTATTTGAAAATTCATTCTAGAATTACATGGTACAGATTCAGAAATTCAAATCCCATGTCTTATAAAATACATATCTTGAATATTAGAAGCGTAGAACATTAAATTTTTTTCATAACGATTCGGCTTGAATTTGTTTGCTACAACTGATGTAGCATTAGAATTAGATTTTTTTTCCTTTTTGGTTTATGTGAAGTCAAAAAATAAAAAAATAAATACTAAAAAACGATTGTTAGTTAAATGTAGCACATCAGTACTTGAAAGAATATAGAACATGAAAAGGCGACGAAATCATACTTTGAGTTTAAACGTACTTAAATGCAACAATGGCGTAACAAAAAACAATGGTATAATAAACCGTAACATGTAAAGTATATGTTTTGATTCTAAGCATGTAGCTGCTTTTCGAAATTAGGATATGGAGGCATATATTGTTGACGAAAATTTTAATGAAAAATCTCTTAGTTTCATTTAAAGGACATCTAATCTAGTAATAATAAGTTTAGGCCTGTGAATAATATTTAAAAAAAAAAAAATGAGTTAAGGCTAGCAAATCGAGCCACACCCCGCATCTTGTTGAAGCTCGGCTTGGGACAAACAAGCTTCGGCACATCTCAAGCCGGGCTGCTATAGAGTCTACAGCTCGCCGCCCTCTCCTTTTTCATTTTTGATAATTTTAATTTTATTTTTTTATTTTTTTGGGTTATCTTTCTTTTATATAGGTTATATTCCGTATAATTTCTTATAATTTTTTTATTAGAGGGTTTCTAGAGCCGGACTAACCCTTCAAAGTACATAGGGTGGGATCTTTTATGTGAAAGATAACTGAATCTTTTATGAAATTATCAACTAGGTAAAAGTAAGTTGATTATATATGTGGATGACTTAATAAATTTATCGCGATCATGCAAGTGGATGTTCAGGCATAAAAGTATGAGTGGAACAAATTTCTATTGCTCTAATCCTGGAATACCTATTCCATTCTCCTTGATGGAATAAAGAACCGACATTTAATTTATGAGGGCCAATTTATTGTTAAATTGAGACATTTGAACACACACGTAGGTTATCCATTAGTTTCTTCAATACTTAAGAAGTACCAGAAATTTTTTACGAAAGTTAATTATTAAGTGGGATGTTCTGATTATAAATATATATTTTGTAAATGACCATTTTAGTCCTTCAATAATAATCTACTTCCTTAATCCCAATTATTTAGTCTCGTTTTCTTTTTTGAGATGTTCCAAATATATGGTCACATTCCTATATTAAAGAGTCTAATTTGCATTAGTTTACAACTATCTCCATATTTAAAATTCCCTCAATCCCACAAAGATATTTCATGTTTCCTTTTATATCCATCTTAAATTATATTCCCATTTCCTTAATTAAATTTTTAGTTTTGTAATATACTTTTATTTATGGTGTATGGAAATTAACAATAAAGAAAAAATAAAGTGAACTATTAGGTAAATTAAAGAGTATATTAGGATATATTCTTAAATTGTACATTTTCAATAATATTAATAAAGTTTTCTTAATCTGTGTAAAAATCAAAGGGGAATATCTTTTTGTGGGACGGATGAAGTACTTTAATTATAACTATCAATTTTGAATTCAACACATTAAATTATGACAAATTAAAAATACGGATCACAAAATTTATCTTTTCAACACATTTTTAATTCTTTTGAAAAAGCATATGTGGCCACATAATCAAAACGGAGGTAGTATAAATAATCAAAAGTCATTTTGGTCCATTCTTTAGGCTCCTTTTTACCTTCTTCATACTGGGTCCAGCAGTTATGAGCCCAACATCCTTCAGTTGGAACCTTGGCCCAGTTGTGGTAATATTCAAGCCCATATTATTAAAGTTAAAATTTATGCGCCGGTATCAAAATTTCTTGACTTCTATTTGCGTCTTTTAAATTTATTTTTCTTAGTAAACATATATCTATTAAATTTCTTATTGAAAGATATTTAAAAAATAATAAGAATAAGGAATCTGAATGTAGGAGGGAGAGTGAGATCGAGTGATGAGTGTTTAAATCGTATTATCCACTAAATCATTTGTTTTGATGAACTATGTCATTTATTTTTAAATTTTTTTCTTTCAAAGGTTTTTAAAACTATTTAGCTATGGAAAATTACTCACAAAAGAGGAAAAAAATGAGAGTGTAAGAAGATAACTGAGCAAAGAAGATAAAACATTTTGGAACTTTAAGTAACGAGGAAGGTATTTAAAAAAAATAAAAATTGAAAATTCACTTTGTTCAAGGCGCAAGGCGGAGGTCTCATTTCCCTCAGCCGGAGAGCCCATAAAACTTTTCCAGCCCACAAGAAAAAATTAAAAATTTATGTAGAAAAGATTTTTTTCTATCGGATTAAATTTTTTTTTATTACAGTCAGCGTAGAAAAAAATTCTATATTGGTTCCTACTTGGCCAAAACCAGGCGGAATCAACACTTCCATGAGGAAGGCCTAAGGAGATGGTAAGTTTTGGGACCTTAATTTACAGAATTATTACGTTATTTTTGTTTTGGAATAAAAAGGGGAGGGGAGAAAATAAAATAAAAAATTGGGCACAAGGTAAAGGCCTCATTTTCATTGGGCAAAACCGGATGCGATTAACACTTTTATGGTAGAGTTATAGATTCAGTACTCATAACAAATAAAAATAAGACAAGTTGACCTAAGGGTCACAATTAATCAATTTAATAAGCCCTTTGTATTCACTTTTAAGAGTAATAATTAATTTGAAGTACAAAAGTCAAGGTTTTAAATGTCAAGTATTAATCGAGTACTCAGTATTTTTGAATCTCGCATCATAATGCCTAATAGTTACTACTATAATTTACGAGGTATCCCTAGTGGTGGCAAAACCTGATTTTGAATTTGGCACTAGTCAGCGTAGGCTAGATTTTTGTTTTAATTTTTTCTTTGAAATTGTAAACTTGAATTAAGAGAACAACTACTCTTGCTATAAAATACTAATTTTTGATAATAATTACTATTTTTGATCCTCACTCACAAATTTCCGGACATCTGCCTAAATTTTCCACGATTTTTGTCTCATTCAAAAATTTTCATGTACGAATAACCGATGTCATGTTAAGGAACAAAATTATGGTACATTTAGAGTGTCATACTTCACCTTGTTAAACAAATTAGAAACCAACAAGTGGATACATAGGCTTTAATTTATTGTTAAAATAAAAGATCTTGAATGTATATGTGAGTTATTTATTAAACTGAACTACCCTAGCTTGGATAATCCTAGGGTGTCAAAATTTTATTCCATATTAACATCATGGAAAATACTATTTGTAGTTAATCGTTCAGATAATCTTTTATACAATGACGGTAAACTCACAATCTTATCTATATGTATTGTATAACTAGGAAAGATGATTTAAAGATAAGATAGTAAATTTACTTATTATGTAAAAAATTGTCTAAATCATAATCTACCACTAATGAGACTCTATCTATTTTGTACCCGTCATCGTCCAATTATCTTTCAACAAATGGCTCATTTCTTCAGTTCGTTTATTCAACCATTAGGGTAAGTTTTCATTCACAGTCTCTTTTGCCACCTATAAAGCAATTCATATTCTCAATATTTTCGGTGTTGAGATCAAATAAACCTAAATTTATTTAAGCGCACAAATATATAATAAAACTTAAAATATAACAAGGTATAGAATTACTCTTTGAATATAAATATCAATGTATCGTCTAAACATCACGTAAAACAAATTTTTTAGATAACACAACATTTACATCATTTTCAATTACTTAATTGCATAGAATTCTAGAAACTCCGTACTCACTTCCCCAACATTTTTCACGGTTCCAAAACTAACGGAGTTCAATTTTTTTCCATTAATAAACAAATGACAAACCTTATCGGGTCACATCAATCCTCGTACGGCATGACTCATATCTGAATCATCTTTTATCCATTCCACCGTTTTCTCCTCCTCCGCCATTATTAATCCTCCTCAGCTCCACATCCTCTGAATAAACCTATAAATTCCCACCCCCAACACCCAAAAAAAAATCCCAGGATCAGATCCGATCTCTTCGATTTTTTCGCCATGGCCACCACTTCAGCAAGCTTTTCGTCACTTCTTAACATCCCCACCCCCAAAACCCAAATCCCAGAAACCAAAATCAGTTTTTCTTCAAAGAAGAAGCCTTTTTCCACTTCCTTTGCCCCATTGAAATCCGCTTCAGATCGGAAGTCGTCGACAGCCCACCAGCCACATTGTTCCCACCCACAACCTCTAACCCCTTGGGCCTTGATCTTGACGTTATCATCGAGCAGGAGGCTGAAAAGTCTGATTCGAAAATAGGGGTTAGAGTGAGGGTGAAGGCGCCCCTGAAAGTGTATCACGTGCCCAGAATTCCGGTGATCGATTTGACCGGTAAAATTGGGGTTCTGAAGCAGTACCTCGCAGTGTACAAGGGGGTAAATATGGCGGCGAGTTTGCCGTATAGAGTGGAATTTGTAGCTGACGGTGTTGTGGGGCGGGACGGGAAGCCGGTGAAATTCACTGCCCACCTTGATGAACATGAGTTTGAGTTTCTTGAATGATCTGTTGAGATAGAGTATGGAATTATGGTGTACTTGGTTGGATATTAATAGTGATATATAAAGTAGAATAGATAATTGATTACCTGTAACAGTTTGGTTCTTTACAACATTGTAAATATCTAATTTGAGTTCAAATTCTTTTGCTTTGTTCTTTATCTGGACTTACTTTCAAGAAACTGTGATTGCCTTCTTTGTGTTTGGAATTCGGATCCCCTGCAATTGAAACGATCACTCATGGTGTGTTTTCTCTATCGAACAAAATATCACCTCACGCACCAATGAGATGTTTGGCAAGCCTTATTTTTCATACATTTGTTGATCTGAACTCAAGAACTAGTTACCAAATTTTGAAGATCCAAAATTTGTTGATATATCTCATGCAGAACAAAACAACCGGAGGATCAATTAAGGGCTTGTTAAGGGTCAATTAAATAGCTAATAACCACCCTTTATTATTAGTAGAGATCAGTTAGTAGAGATTAGTTAAGGGGCTTACCAGGTGCTTGTAAGCCGCTAAACCCGATTATGGAATTAGGCACACACAAAAGATGTATATATAATATTGTAAAAGATAAAAGAGATGACAAAGGGTGTTAATTTATTACTGAACAACAATAAAAATGTTTCAGGACAAAATGATCCAGTGAATGAGTCTGATAGATTTCTCACTAAAACTTTCAAACTGAATTGTCCACCAGGTCTTTGCAGAATTGCTAGTAGAGGTGGGATGGTCGATGGCAATGGTATGGTGGAGATCGGTGGGGTAGTTGAGATTGCCGATTAGATTTTCGTGAAAAACATGGGTCGGAAATAAAAGAGTCCAACTTACCGCATGTTTTGGAACCTTAACTATAAGATAAGAAATGACATTTACTATTTGTATAAACACTTTAACAAATACTTATTATATATGCAAATTATGTCCCACACTCATGCTAACTTGGAAATTAACCCCTATAATTGTGCTGTACCACTCTCTGTGAAACATTTGTATAAAATGTATGTATACACAAATTGACTGCACTCAAATTTATGTAATGATGAGTACAAATTGGACAACACACTTTTACTTTACTATGCATCACATTAGACGTAAACCTCAGGTAACTTCCACAGTCCTACCAATCTATGCGTACATTAGTCTGCCAACCTAAATGACATTTTTTTTTGGTGGGGCATTAGGTAAAAGATCTTTTTTCAAAACCTATATTTTGAGAATTTACATTATTTTAGACGGTGTTTGAGTCTCTTTATTTAAACACATTATAATTCTATTTATTATTAATTTGATCACTAGTTTAATAACTACTCATTTATAATTATAAATTTTAAACTTTTATTAAATCTACACTATTTATTTCACCTCATTATAATTTTTCATTATAATTCAATTTGAATAAATAAAGTCAAACAACCACTTAGTTGTCTGTACTAATCTATAAATTAAAATCTACAAGTTGAGTTGAGAGTTGAATCAGCACCCAACATTCACACATATATGCATTAAAAAAAGCCCATTTAATTAGCTGTAACACGTGGAACTCGGGTGGAAGAAATGAAACATTGATAGTAACTAGTTACTTGGACTTTCTATTATAATAATAATAATAAAATATTATTATTATTATTAAAATTTGATTAGCAATAGAGACAGCAATAAAAGACTCGTTGACCTTGAGTTTATAGTACCTCATTTTTATTTCTTGATCCCGTATTTTTTACTATATTTATTATGATATTTTAATTCGACAACTAAATAATTATTTTGGGGAAAGTTATATTGGAATTTAAAATTGTTCTTTTTATTTAAGAAAAAATCTTCTAGCCCTTAAAAAAATTCAAGAAAATATTAGTTAATCTATTACTTACCCATTCGATTACTTACAAAATCAAAATCTCTTAAGCACGTCAAGCGTACATAGATATATATGGGTTAACTTTTAATTATGTGACCCATTCTAGAATTGACATATATAAATAATGTCTTTAATTTGGGGGGAAAAAAGAAACAATAAAAGAAATACAAAAATGGGCAAAAAAAAAAAAAAAATCTCTACCGTGATGTAGCTTGTCCAATATTGCTGTTAAAACAAAATACACGATATCATCTTGATTCTTATTTTTGATCTTCAACATCTACTGCGTAAACAGGAAAAGGGTGGGTTAAACCTTCGTCTTCTTCACCTTTTACACCCACCCTCCTTGGACAACCCCTCTTCCCCAAGAGAGAGAAGGAAGGAGGAAGAGAATGCAAGCTGATTTTAATCCAATTCAAGGTTGCTAGGTTCATTAAAAAAGGTGCCTTTATTTTTCTGACCCATGATTTTATGTATTTTTCGCATACATTTGTCTAATCTGTGTTTGATGGTTTTTCAAATTTGTCAGCAATTGTATTTCTGTTTTTGCTGTTTAAGGGGTTTAATTGTGGGACACATTGAGTGTTGAATTGTCAAATCTTGGGGGTCCTTTTTTTCCCCTTCTCTCAATCGTCTCAATTTGATCTGTTTTATTCGTGAGGGGCTTATGGATATGATGGCTTCTTGATTGAAAAAGTTTTGTATGTATAATGGGTTACTTTCTCTATAATTTTAGGTGTTTTGTGTGTTATAATTATTGAGGTGTTTTTAGGTTTTTATTTTGATGCTTATCAGCTGTAGTTTATGAATTTACCTGCACTGCAGAGTAAGATTGATTTGCGTTCTGAAAGGTGATATGCCTACAGAGTGCAATCTAAATTCTAAAACGCAGAATCTTGGAAGTTCAGTATTAATATTTTCAAAATCTGACTTTTTTTAGATCATTTTTCACAAGAAGACTGAATATTGATTACTTTGACAAGATTTTATATTTACTTCTCTCTTTGTAAGTCAATTGGTGACTGAATTATCCTTGTTTGGCGAAACATAATTTCCGTTCTATGTTTAGGAGATCATGGAATGGTGTGAAATAATCATGTAATATTATGTTTTAAAGCATTGAGTTTCCATGTTGATTTTTAATTCATTAAAGGCAAATAGAACGGTCTTCCTTTTCTAGAGGCGTATTGCAAATATGTGTTGATTTTGTTCAAAATTGCAGTAAGGAAACATGCAGGGCTAACTAGTTTAACTATTTATTTGTTTATCAGAGATCGGAAGAGCACTGGAGAGGACCTTTGTCTTAAAGCTAGTCCACTTGATATTGACTTCTGAACTTCTTTGGATTCCACAAAACTGAGTTCAGAGTTCACTACGAATGTTGCCAAATTACAATAACTCAAAATGACTTACAGATTTTGGGCATACATTGTAATGTTGCTGACGTTATATGTGCTTCCTGTCGCCTTCCTTAGTGTCCTAGATTTTGTCTTCATTGTGAATCACTAGCTAATATTTTTTTCATCTTTGCTGTAACAGGCCGTTTGAAACCTACAAAAGCAATGAATTATTGAGATCTTCAAATAGTTATCATCTAGAAATTGAAGTTCTGTGGTGTGGGAACTGACAGTTGTTAAGCTACATTTAAAGATCTGGTTGACACAAAACTTCTTATCTGCGCCTTTCTTAAAGATAGTGAATTTGTCTAATTTTAAGTAGTCCATTTGAGACCACGCTGGGGTTGTAAAACTAATTGAGCTGTGCTTGGAGTAAATGATCTGATGTTGTTTGCATGTCAAAAATGGGTTTAAGATTTAAGCAGATCTTCTTACTTGTTCTCTTTGTTACATTGCTAAACAATAATGTAAATGCTGAACATGAAAAAGAATCCTTACGAAGGTTAAGAACTGCTCCACGGTGGACTGAAGGGAGTGGAGTGATAGATGGCTCTGGCAAGGAGCACATATTTAGCTCCGAAACTAATGAGGGTGATTGGAAGGGTGGAAACAATCGAGTTTCTGTAACCACAGTTGCATTTTTTACAATGGCTATGGCAGCGGCTACTGGTTTGGGTGCTGTGCCATTTTTCTTTGTGGAGCTTGATCCTCAGCTGGCTGGAATATGTAATGGGATGGCTGCAGGAGTAATGTTGGCAGCTAGCTTTGATCTCATACAAGAAGGGCACAGCCATGGTAGTGGCAGTTGGGTTGTCTTGGGTATTCTGGCGGGTGGCATTTTCATTTGGCTTTGCAAAAAGGTACCACATTAATCTCTAGTAGTTTTCAGCTTTGCAATAAGTGGATGTCCATTAACTTTGATATGCATTTCATTTTCTATTAAAAGGCTTTCAATCATGCCACCTTTGTCCAGTGAGAAAATCGTACTTCTTTCTAATGAACACTTACAGTTGACGCTTTCTCCTTTCTCCTTTCATATTAGCCTAAACTGTTGTAGAATCTGATATATTTTGCTTTTTTCTCTTTAAACAGCTAAATAAAGGTATCACTGTTTCCTTTTTGACTGTGTTCCAGATAAACTGCAGTTGGGTTTAATGTGCACAGGCATATATGAGTCTGAATTTTGTATATTGCATATATGAGTCTGAATTTTGTATATTGCCCTACATTCATAAGTTGGTGCATCATCAGCAAGTGTATCCACTATGCTATGATATTCCGAGTAGCCTAATTCAGGCACATATTTAGGGTTTCTACTTTACTATGATTTTTCTCAAATGCATCTTTCCCCTGCTTAGACAAGTTTCACAGAAAGGGTTCCTTTTTTGGGGCTTTTAATCTTTGGGTTTAGGGGAAAGGCATGTTTTCTAGATCAATCATGCAAATACCTTTTGCAATTTGTTATCTGCTTATGTGGCTATGTCATAGACTTGCTGGTTACGACAACGGAATCCCACAGAACCTTGATATACGTATTCTTTTCATACCACTATCCAAAAGTTTTGAACTGTTAAGTTCAAAAAAAAAAAAAAAGTTTTGAACTGTTGCAGCTTGAAGGGTGACTCGTTTGAAACGACAGATTTAGCGTGAAACATTAGTGTACAAAATACATAAGATCTGACTTTTCCTAGTTCCACCAAAATTTTGGGGAGGGAGGGGCTAGTTCCGGGGAGAATGAAATTATTATACACTGATGAAATGACTATGTGTCATCACCTTTGCCTCTTGTTTTGACTACTTTGGACCATGCCAGTCTAGATGGGTCGAGCCCAGCTGGCTCAGTTTGCCCTCCCAGCTCAATTCAACCTATCAGGTGAGCCAGCTTGCAGTTGCTGTATGGCGAGGTGACTGGTGGTTGAATTTGGAGCTTGGCTAGCAAGCAGGCTGACAAACATAACCTTTTTAGTTTCATTATTTATTTTTTCTTTTCCTTAAAAAATTGAACAGTGCAACAAAATATTGTTAAAGCAAAATAGTAGGAACCTGTGTGCGAATCATATTTGTTCATCCAAAAAAATGAGTAAAGAAAAAAATGAATTTAGGTGAAGTTGGAAATTATACATGAAAAAATAAAAATAAACCCGCATTTAAATGAAAAAAATTGTGAAGAAAAGAAAAGGATACAATCTTCAAGTTGAAATGATGAGGATTGAACGTGTGAACCAGGCCAATAAGCCCATGGACTACTCACGCCAATTTACATCTCTATGCCAGTGTCAGTGTCACTTTGAATACCTCACCCAGTTACAAAAAGTTCCTGCATGATTGTCTTAAGCACGTCTAGCTGGAATAAAATTAAGCTTTTTCGACATTGACAGTAACATTTCTTGTTGACATTATGAAGTGTTTAAATACTGGGTATTAACATTTAAGTTTATTCAACCTTGATAAATGACAAGAATAAGCATAGTAATCTACATCACCATGCTATCAATAAAGCTATTACCATTTCATTAATCCTCTTTTACTTTCATTTGTGTTTCGGAAGTCAAGAATGAAGAATCTTTACGTTGATGGTTTCTCATACAGTTTGATTTCTTACTGTTCAGTTTCTTGAGCATTATGGTGAAGTAAGCATGTTGGACTATAAAAGGGGCAGAAGCAGCTAAGGTGATTCTAGTAGTTGGAATTATGACCCTTCATTCTTTTGGAGAGGGTTCTGGTGTTGGAGTATCCTTTGCTGGGTCCAAGGGTTTATCTCAAGGTATTTTGGTTACTTTGGCCATTGCTGTACACAATATACCTGAGGGTTTGGCTGTTAGTATGGTCCTTGCATCAAGAGGGGTCTCTCCACAGAATGCTATGCTTTGGAGTGTAATTACATCACTGCCCCAGGTAATTGGCTAGTGGTGTTTTTTTTTTTCAATATTTGGGAATCTTAAGCACCTTACCTCACAAGTTGTTAAATATTGTGATAAAATATTAAAATATAATAGCAATAATAAACCGGATCAATAAAGTTGGGGATCATTTCTTCTCTCTAATATCTTCTTTTTTTATATTTTTCCTTCAAATTGTATGGAATGGGAAGTGTATAACCATGATGAGTGAATTGGAAGTTCTGTAACGTGTTGGATTTTGGATTCAGTTGGGGTGATACTAAGGGGGCATTTTTGCTTCCCTCGTTTGTTTTCCTTTTAAAAGTTCATAATTTGATATTTCAAATTATTTCTTTATGCAGCCTATTGTAGCAGTGCCATCTTTTATATGTGCTGATGCATTCAACAAGTTCCTGCCATTTGCGACTGGATTTGCTGCTGGGTGTATGATTTGGATTGTTATTGCTGAGGTTCTTCCGGATGGCTTCAAGGTAACTTGATTTACACCCACAACAGCTAGAAGTCTCAAGCTATAAAAGATAAATGCTAATATAAAACAAGATTCTATAGATCCAACTTTGTAAATAGCTTGTGCTGCAATTATTAATTTATATATATGTACTTTGAGTGTGCCCTGAAAAATTACGTAACATGTATTTCTTCAGTTTGTTGCAATTTTAAAAGCTTGTTTACTGGCCAGCTTACTGAAACATTTATTTCTGCCTTCTAAGTTACCTCTTTGATGTTGAAACTACAGAATGTGTTTATCACATTTACTGTTATTAGTTAAGCATGCAAAGTGGAATAAATAAAATATTAGTCTGCTGAGGAAAGCAGAGTGGATGTTTTTGAACCAGAATCTTAATGTTGATGGAGTAAATATCACCGAAATGAAGTCAAAATTGTCAAATGTTTTTGTAATCCTATAATAAAGGATTAGAATTTCACATTTTGGTCACGTAAGTTTTATGCCTGAATTTGGAAATGTGGACTTTGATATGCAGGCAGGGTAATTGAAACCTTGTGAGAGTTATAGTCTTATGCGGGTATGTATTTAGTTGGGACTTCTATATTTATTTGTCAGAGTTGTCATTAATTGTTGCAGTGTTTGTTACTATTCATTTCTTAATGTAACCGCTTTTCTATTTTATGATTGTTGATGCATGGTGTTCCACCTTCTTCTGGTCCCTATGAACAGATTTTACTTGATACAAAATGGATTTGCTTAATATGACATCTCTGTCATTTCTTTTATATTACTTCAGTGGCAAGATTTCTCCTTGCTTCCTTTCCCTTTCCTTATACGTTAGAGAGAGAATACAAAACAGAGAAAGACAATCCATTTACACTGTGATCTTATTGACACACTTATGTTGACTCTTATTGACACACTTGTGTTGAGATCTCATTTGTTCCTTTTATACAATTTATGAGTATATCAGTGAGACACCTGTCGATGTTGGCTCTTGACTGAAATAAAGTTTCTTCTGTCGTTTGGTGTACAGGAAGCTTCTCCTTCGCATGTTGCTTCGGCGGCTACACTTTCCGTGGCATTCATGGAAGCACTGGGTGCAGCATTTGAACATCTCAGCCACAACTACAAGTAAGTTCTCTCTCCCTCTGTATCTGTTTTTATTTGTTTTCTGTGTGCAGTTTCTTTCTGTGTTGTGTGTTTACTGCCTGCTGGAAGAGTGGCTGAGATAGGAGTTATAGATTCGCCAAATATTCATTATCTTGTTTAACACTTCCCCACATGCTCCGAAAATCATACGTGATCTTGTAGTATAGTAGCACTGGACTAGTAATGTCTTGCCTCGTTCACAGTCTTCTTAGAGTTTTTGTGGTTTATATTTTCTCGAAACTAGTTATCACTCAAACTCATTCTCATTCAACATTTACCCTTCAAATAATTTTGCATTTGGATCCATAACTTTTCCTTGCTTTTCAACCAGACTATTCTCTCAAAAAAATTCACTTTTCACAAATTAATTTCTCAAATTATCAAAGCCATACACCCTCATAATGTGCTGTCCTGATGGTACATATATGTCTCAACATTTACCAACCTGTGTTGAGCTAATGGATCAGGGAGGTTGGCACAGGTCAAGACAAGCTAATGGCATGATGAGGATGTTTATCTTAGACAGCTCTTAATTGATCTTAGAAAAAATAAACGGGGACTTTATTTGCTCCCATGTCTCAGTAAATTTGGTACAAGTATAACATGTGGAACAAAGGTATAAATATTAGTTTAATGTGTTGTTTGGCATCACACTTATAGAAAAATCACACTTAATGAAAAGAAACTGAGTGTGCATGAAATTCTTACAGAATTTCAACTTGTTCCAGTGCATTGATTATTTAATGTAACTGCAGACAGAAAGATGTTAAATTTCAGGGCTTTGAAACTGTCGTACTTTGGGCCTGGGCCTTTTCCCCCACAATGTATATGGTAATGCTGAAGTAAACAGAAAGTGATGGTTGTTACTAAGGGGAATGCTGGTGATAGTGATACTGTATTATTTGTTGCAAACACCTGTTAATAAGAATATTGGGATTGCACGTCTCAAATTCCATTACTGAATTGCTTAGTATAAACTATTGAAAATAATTATTTAAAAAAAAATATTTGCTCATCTATGTGGAGAATTTAGCTTTGTGTAAACTATCTCTTAACCATGTTGCTTTACACTGCAGTGTGGAGGATGCTTCTGGCTTCTTTGTTTCTCTGCTTTTTGGACTAGGTCCATTGCTCGGTGGTATTTCTCTTGTTGCATTTGCTCTTTCTTTCCGTCTACAGCATGCTCTCCTAACTGGCCTGGCCTCTGGAATTGCATTTGTTCTTGCCGCCTGGAGACCACTGCAACTTCTGCTTTCTTCCAAGATGGGGATATTTCCCCTCCTTTTTTTCCTCGGGACGGGATCTGCATTCATCCAAATATCTACTACTGCTATTTTGAAACTTGGGAACCGTAAAAAGAGTTCTGCAAATGCATTATCTGCTGTCACTGGCATTTCACTAAGTACACTAACTCTCCAGTCAATCTTATCTTGTGTGGCTGTTGCCCTCCATGGCCTTTCTGAGGGACTTGCATTAGGAGTGGCTGCACCAAAAGCCTATGGGGTTGGCCGGCACATGGTCCTTCCTGTTTCTCTCCATGGATTTCCTCGGGGTGCTGCTGTAGCTAGCTGCATTTACGGGGCAACTGACAGCTGGCATGCTTCCCTTTTATCGGGTGCTTTGATTGGGTTCGTGGGACCCTTATCTGCAATCGTAGCAATACTTGCTGGAATCGACTACAGAGGCCTGGACCACTTGATGGTCTTCGCATGTGGGGGACTACTCCCGTGCTTCTCGAGCATTATTAGAAGAGCTGTTATGTTAAATAAAAGAAAGAGCATTTTTGGGCTGATCCTCGGCATGGTCTTTGCTAGCGTGTGTCTGACATGCACCAAATTAGTTTGCTTGCATACACCTTATTGCAACTCTGCTCCAGAAGCTGTTAGATGATTGATATATGTGCTGTAAAGTAAACGTGTGCAGTATATATATTTTTCTTTTGTCAATTGGTAAGAGCCTATTTGTACATTGGAGGGCGAGATTGTAACGAGTCTACTTAACGTGGCTAGATACGTACAATAGATAACTCTGCTTTTTTTGTTTTTCTTTGTTAGAGTACTAGATTGACCGGTCCGGCTATAGAAATAGATCGGGCTCTGAATTTAGAGCCCGACCACCAATTACAGGAGTCGTGTGTATTTTAAGTGGTCCGGCTTTAAATTCAAAGTTTGATCTATTTTTATAGAAAATTTACTAGACGGACGGCCACTTTATGAGACAAGTTGAAGATTGGCTGGAAAGGTGTAGCCAGTTTTCCATGGATTGACGATTTCTTTATAATAATTTTGTTAATAGTGGACGCGATGTATTTTTAAAATTATTACGTGGGAGCACATTAAAATTTAAAATTTTTAGAAGTAAAATAACAAAAAACTCTAAAGCTAGTTCTACAACAATGTAGTATGAATTTTTGAACCTTGACACGTGTAGGAATTTACAAAATGTTAATATGTTTTATCTGTACAATTAATGATAAAATTATTTATAGGTATGGCATTTCTTATAAAATAATTGAAATGGCATCACCCACATGGTCTGCGTCGCAAAACCGCTGTGCGTATATAATGAGCACCGTGTCAAATGAGTATTTACGGGTACCATGTGATTATGGGTACTATGTCACATGGAGGAGTGATACACATGTGGTAATTTTCACATGAGCATCTCACTTACAAAATAAAATGAGCACCCTTCACAATGAATGTGAGACAATTCCTACATAAAAGGGTGTTCATTTTAACACCTGAGCATGGTGCTAAATGAAAAAAACTCTAATCGCTTTCAGAGTTTTAAAAGTAGCCGTGTAGAGAAATTGTAACACTCTGTGAAATTTCAAAAGTTCTAGCTTTGACTCAATTCTCGAATAATACTCAATTATAAGAAATTAGAGAGTAAATTTCTAATTAGCCATGATATTTGATAGGAAATTGAGAACATTCTCGTAGACTTTAATGAGGATGAAAAACGGTTTCTTAGATTTGTATCAAATATATTCATTGGTTAGTAATATTACCAAAAGAAAAACAAAGGCAAATAGGGTAACGAGTTTGAAGCCAAAGAAAACTTAAATAAAAAATGCGATACTATAGTGGTATAGTTGAAAAGCCAAGTACCTAATTATATAATGTATTAAGTTGAAGGGTTCATTAAGTGATAAGTAGAAAAATTTAGAGTACACTTGGACCATTGGAATTGCTCACATGAATGAAATGAGAAAACACTTGGCATTCTTGCTAGCAAAGAAATTATCATATATTTCCAATTGAACCTATTTTTATTGGCTAGGTATTAATGACCTAGAGACAATTGGAGGCCTTTTCATTGGTGGAATCCAAGGATTTTTAAAAATTAATTGGGGAAATTTGTCCATAAATAAAGGAAGGTTTAGAACACCCTCGAGAAGCCTTTTAAAACACCTTCTTTGCCTTTCAAACAAAGCTTTCTCTATATACATGCGAAGCCTTACTTGGAGAGCTACTTTAGTTGAGGAATACTCAAGGATTTGAAGGTATTTTTGCCACATATAGGTATCCACTAATCCTTAAAAGGAACAAGAGCAAGGTAAGTAACTAATGTATTAGTTTCCGTTGACATGCCGTTATTTTACAAAAGAATGATTGTTTGATATCTTATTATGACAAGAAATAGAATGTTTTCTTGCATACAAATCACTAGTATTGCCCTACCCGCTCTGTATTAAATTGCTTTGAATTAATCTCATTCTATGACCTATTCCATAACCTGGGGATAGGAACGATTAGTATGGTGTCTAATTTGATTGATAATGTCTTTTGAGACTTCAGTAAGGGTTAACCGGAGTAATTGTGGATCCATGTATCATTGTATTGCTATGAACAACTTGGCATTTGAATGATATTATTGCGCTACGGGTAGTGGTTGATTCTAGTGTTTGGGCCCCATTATGCATTTAAAAAAGTTTGTATATCTTTTACTTATTGAAATTGTAATTGTAAAGTGGTTTTCCTTGAATTCTCGTGGCAAATCAAAACATTATATTACTCACGGGGTACATAGTACTCACTCAATATTTAATTATTTTTGTAGATGTTTATCCGCAAGGTATTCGAAAGACAAGGCGAGACTTGGAGTGAAAACTCAAGTGGAAGTAGGATATCACAAGTAATCGAGACGGACTTATGGGTTACTACGAGGATGCCCCGCAATTTCTCCTGTATTTGAGCACTACATATGAGCTTAATGTGTATTGTGTCTACACTCATGTACACTTCTATCATGATAAGTTTATGGTTGATAGACCTATGTTTTTCACTTAATATGGCAATATGATATTAGAATAAATTAGGTATTTGCATATGTAAAATTTAGTGTGTACTATAATGAATGACTTTTGTATGAATTGAGAGTCTATTTTCTATGTAAAGGCTTTCCAATCACATGACTCGTTAAGTTAGTAATAAAATAAGTTCATTAACATAATTTGTCCTTTACGCAAATTTTGATATAGTTGTGTAGTAAACAAGAATGATAGATAGATGGCTAATTTTATTTCCTAAACAAATCATAAGAAAAGAAAAGAAGAGAGACCTATGAGAGTTTAGATTTGTTTTAATGACATGATAAGTTTAGTCATAAAGTTAATTCGGAACCTAAAACTATATGGTAATCAACCCACTAATTAGTTTGTCTCATCCTACGTTATAAGTATGAATTATCAACTAAGGTTTTCATCCGTAAAAGAAATCCACTTAATAAGCAAATTTGATAAGCAACGGGGTGTGACAGAAATTAAGAAGAAATCAAGAAATAGAGGGGTTCACTAGGTAGAGCCACTTATAATGGAGTTACATTTACTCATAGGAGGTGCGAGTCTGCATTTAAACTTATATGTGGGTTCACATATAAAATATATTGGTGGTTCCGTTCTATGCAAAATATAATCAGTCAATCAAAATTGAATTGCGCTATCCAGACGTATAAGAAGACAAAAATATTGACAGAAAGATGATTAAAATTACTTTATTATTTATAGATATTATTTCACTAACTTAAAAAGAAAAAAAAAATGTAAATATGAAAAACTTTTAGTAGTATCACTTTATTACGGTTTTTATCAACCTATTCCCTTTTTCGTTTTTGCTTTTGCCTTTTTTTTCTCTCTTTTTTTTATTTTTTTTTATATCAACCTATTCGTCCGAATAGATTAATTCATCAGAAGCTAGAGTTTTTCTAGTGGTTCAGTTATAGAGAGTTAATCTCTCTCTTATAGAGTAGAAAAGTGCCACATGACCCTTTGTTATTGGGAGATTAAGGAATCCATCCCCTGATCCCCTAATAACAGAGAACTATGTAGTACTTTTCCACTCTATAAGGGAGAGATTAACTCCCCATAAAATTTTTCGTTTTTCTAGGGTTTCACTGTGTAACTTCACAAGAAAAATATGCAGAAACTTGCCGGTGCCACCAAGGAACGGAGCTCTAGGTCTAGGTGGCGCACCTAAAGATTATTATTCCAAAAAAGCCCCCATACTTTGATTAAATTTATATTGTGCTTCATTATTTTATAATAATAATTTACATTTTCCGCAAGTTGAAATTTTTTATTCCATCATTTACAGAGTTGAAATGTCGTTTTCCATAACACAACATTTTTTTTTTTTTTTTTATGTTCAACCAACATAGCCCAGCTTGAGAATTACAAAAAGAGCACACCATCAAATTTGATTACCGCAGTAATTTCGACCGTTGAATCACATAGGGATGAGTACTTCAAGTTATTCTTTATCAAATTAAAAATTTGAGTCCTTTTTATTTTTATTTAAAATAAAATTAATCAGATAAATCATATTTACATTTTTGAAAAGTACTAGACAAACTTTCAGTAGTCATTTCTATTCATTCTATTTTTATTTAAACATAGAAATATATATATATATATATATTAATTAATCCACTAAGTTTCGGTACTTTTTGTACTGTAATTTTCCCGCCTTTTTATTTAGTAAATTTTGCATAAACTGTTTCTTTTATCTTTACCAAAAATTTTTGTGAAAGAACTCAAAGAATACTTGAATCTATGACCATTGTTTGGTTTAACAACTAAAACTTAATCATTTTACCCATTTGTTTTATTTATTAACCTTTTTTACAACTACATCTGTCCAAAAATGATAGTCCTATTTTTTATATCACATAGATTAAGAAATATTGATTTAATAGTATTAGAAAGGTAAATTTTAACCGCGTTTCTCTATTATACTCTTTCATCTATTAATTATTACACTTTAATAATTCTACCTTTATGATAACTATGCGCATTAAATATGGGCATATAAGAGAACTAATATTTCAACTAAATTGGACCATATTTTAGGGCGGATAAAAAAGGAAAGATAGTCCATCTTTTTGGGACAGAGGTAGTAATAAATTAAAATAGTAAATATGAAATGTCAATTCTAAAATAAATTTTAATCCATCATAATTCATTAATTCACCATCTCTACAGTGTGTATTGGTGAGTCTAATGTTATTTAAATTTTTTAATGTATTATATTTATATATTTTTTGAATTTGTTAGTTTTATTAGGATTTTTTAAAATAAGGTGGGTAACATGTATTTTTTCCATTATTGTATATATGTACGAATGATTATATGTAATAATATATGTTGTCTTTTAACCGATCATGAACTTTAAGATTACTAAGTCCATCGATCTTATTGATTCAATTATGTATACTTACATTTTTATATTTTCTACAGGGTATAGATATTACAAATTTATTTTTAATTATTTAATAATATATTTTAGTAAGTTTTTCTATACAGCGCATGAGTAGTTTAACTAATAGTTTGCTAAAAGGAGTTGAATTCGACAAAATCTTATTTCTTTAGTCAAACTCATGGGAGACTGTTAAAAGTTATGCTATTATTGCTTATTATTATGGTGTTGCTAAAATTTCAGCTAGCGTCTATAATCTTTTAGGTTTATTGAAATTACATCCTTAATTTTTAATTTTTATTGTGGAGGGTCCTAATCTTTCAATAGTGTTACATCTAAAGTCCCTGTAACGTTTTTTTTCCATTTCCACCGTTAAAGTCATTGGTATTATCGTAAACTAACTAAAATTAAATATTTTAATGTTTTTTTAAAAAAAAGAGAGTGGGGAGAGACCCCCATGCGCTATCGGAAATGACAGTATTTTTGCTGCCATTTCCGGTAGCATAGAAGGGGAGACTCCCCTTCTTTTTTGGCCCGAAATGGCTGCCCAGATGGCTGCCATTTCTGGCCAAAAAAGGTAGGGAGAGTCCTCTCCAGCAACCAAAAAAGAGGGGAGACTCTCTCCTTTTGGCTGCTATTTCCTGCCAAAAAAAGGGAGGGCCTCCTCCCTTTTTGGCCCAAAAATGGTATCTCTTCCCTTTTTTGGCCTGGCAGCCATTTCCGGCCAAATATGGGAGGAGAGACCCCCCTTTTGACTACCAAGGGGAAGAGTCCCTATTTATGGCTATCAGAAATGGCGTCAAAAAGGGGACTGTCCCCCCAGCACATGGGGAGGAGGTCTTCCCCTCTCTCTCTTTTTTTTTAAACATTAAAATATTTAATTTTTAGTTATTTTACGATAATATTTCTGACTTTAACAGTGGAAATGAATGGAAAACGTTAAAGGGACCTTAAGTGTAATACTATTGAAAGGTTAGGGGCCTCCACAATGAAAATTAAAAGTTAAAGACGTAATCTCAATAAACTTAAAAGATTGGAGATGCTAGCTGTAAATTATCCTATATTTTAGTAAGTTTTTTTACCTCTACAACGCACGAGTAGTTTAGCTAATAGTTTGCAAAATGGAGTTGAATTTGCCAAAATCTTATTTCTTTAGTCAAACTCATGGGAGATTTTTAAAAGTTATGCTATTATTGCCTATTATTATGGTGTGTTGAAATTTCACCTTTGTTGAAAAGAGTCAACCCGAATTTTGCAACGTTTGTTGAAATAGGGGACTTGTCAAGAAACTTGGCGCGGCGGATTAGTAAACGCTAGAATGCAGAAATATTCATTCTTACAAGGATTAGTAAACGCTAGAATGCAGAAATATTCATTCTTACAAGGAAGCCCTTCGATCTTGATATATTTATAATTTGCCTCATTACTTTTCTCATTTGCACTTTATTGGGCTATTGACATATCCCCAACTCAACTCTCAACTTGTTGACCAAAGGACAATGGCAGCTCTAATGTCTTGAGTCATGTGTGGATATTCCTTTTCATGTGAAGTTTAAGATCAACGGCAATATAGTAATTCACGTCAAATCAAATTTGTTTGTAAATGTCTATGGTAATTTCAAATTGAGTACTGAAGATATTATATACATAACATTTTTCTTTTTTCAATCAAAACCTATTAAATGAATTATTGTGTCCCAAAATTTTTCATAGATAATCGAGGGTCTAGTTTTTATATCTTAATCATTTTAATTAATAGTATAAATTAAATGATTTCATCTAATAAAAAAGTATAAACTACTAAATAAAAAATTTAGTATTTATCTAAGAACTTGATCTAGGGTCATGAATGCAACAAAGCCATTTTTTTGTATATAGTGTCATTATTTAATTTTAACCTAACAATTCACAAACTGCACCCCAATTCTTTAACCAGGGCTTTCAAGGTCTTCATCCCAAATTCTAATAAAAATCTCTACCAAACATGACCTAATTACATACGACATGGACACAAACGAATCCTTTTTCATATGGCCCTCATTATTAATAATAATCCCACAAAATAACATTCAATTCAATAACCCCCGCCCCCACCCACCCAACCATCCAAAAAAAAAAAAAAAATTCAAATCAATAATCACCCATCTTCCATCTTTAAATTCAATAAATAAATGTACAAAATAGAATAAATTAAAGAATATGAGGGCATCACCACAAATTTCCTTTTCTTCAAGTCCCTCTATCTATATAAAGCATCCTCTGGCCTCCGGGTTCCCTCAAGCAAGGTATCTCTTTTTTATGGGTTCAGACATTTGGTACGTATTTTAACACACTTCCCTCATTTCCCTTATATTTTCCCTTCCCTCTCTCTTCCAAAAGAGTTGCAGAATTTACCCATAGAGGAGGGAGGAGGAGGAGAAGAAGCCATGGGTAAGTATATGGAGATGTTGGATTTAGGTGTGCGAATTGCTGCAAGATTCCACTCTCACTGCCCTCAGACGGCCCGGATGTACTACCATCCTCCGACGAGCGACCGTGGCGACAGCCACCAGGAGGGGTTTTCCAGCAGCGGCTCCACCGGGGCGGTGGCGGATCGGATGGGGAGTTTTGGTTCCAAGAGCGTCAGGGGTGATTCTACTGACTTGATTCTTTATACCATTGCTTGATCCAAATGGAAACGGCGATTTTTCCCTTTTTTTCTTTTTTTGCGTTCTACTCTTTTGGTCCTGATAAAAGAATATTACTGAGCATCACTTTTGTACCATTAATTACATAGATTGGATGTATTAATATTTTTAATAAACCAGATCTGATTATGATTCTTGTAAGGAGTTAAGACTGCAATCAAGCTAAGCTACGTGTCTGATTTTTATTGATAGTCTGGCTCTGTATTGTATAAGGAGGTAGATCTGACTCATTAGAAAAACTCTCAAATGTATAACAACAATAAGTGAGTTTCTGCATTAGTGTTAAAATGCCGAGATTTTATATTTCTCGCAGAAGAAGTCAGTATATACTATAGAGTCGAGGACCAATAGAAAACAATTATGTCAAATTCCATGTTATGACAATAAATCTAGTTTACGAATTGATTCTCAGTCCCTATATAGAAAAATCCGGTATGACTCATAAATCACCCAATACATACTCATGTTGAACAACAATATAACTAATAATTTTGTTTAGTGGTATATTGTTTTGCGTTGCGTTCCCGACCGTAAGAGAAAAGAGAGGTAGGAAGATAATTAAGAAAGAATGACAATTTCATACATACCCAAAACCAATAGAGACTCACCCCAATACGCACACCGTTAAGTATCGGAACAGATACGGGGTTAAAGTCTTCGCCTCGAAGACTTAACGGGTCGGGGAGGTTTAGTGGCCGTCCCGATACTATCCGTCTCTCCCTTTTTTCTTTTCTTCTTAAAAAAAAAAAAGATTTGATATAGAGTGTGAATTAATGAAGAATTGAACTCTAATATTTAAGATTAAAGTATTTCGGGTTTACTTCAAATACCAATTTTAAATCAATACAAACCCTATTTTGTTAACAAAGATTATTTCATTTTATATAATTACAAAGATTATTTCATTTTATATAATTTTGTTAACTATAAGACTATCCATTTTTGATGAGGTTGATGATATTTGAATGATTTTTATGCATTTTACATTTTTTTAGGATTTTCAAAATGGGGCGGAGAACGAGTATTTATTTCGTACCCACCCTGAACCACTCCCGCCCAGAAACTAATTCAATCGGGTTCGGGTGAGGTACGGAGGAGGCGTACCCCACCGCCTTGTCATTTTTAAAATAAGAAAGGAGGAGAAGGGGCCGAACCTATGTGCATACTTTTTTTTTGGGTAATTTACAGCTAACGTCTCTAATCTTTCAACAATGTTGAGATTATATCTCCAACCTTTGATTTTACTCTTGTGGGTCCCCAATCTTTTAAAAGTGTTATACGTAACGTCCTTTATTTCTATTGTTAAAGTCAGGGGTTTAATGGTAAAATATAAAAAATAAACATTTAACTGTTTAAAAAAAAAAGTGAGAGAGAGGGGCACCCTCTTTTTTAGCTACTAAAAATGACAGCAAACTGCTACCATTTCCGATAGTACAGGGGGTGGGGAGACTCCTCACCTTTTTGCTACCATTTATGGCAGTCAAAAGCTGCCTGACATGACAACAAAAGCGCTGTCATTTTTCGACGGCACAGGAGAGGGGGGAGAATCCTCGAAAATGGCAGCCAAAAGCTGCCCGAAATGGCAACAAAAGTGTTGCAATTTCCGGTTGCCATTTCGGGCCGCTAAAAGGGGTGCCCCTCTCTTAAATTTTTTTAAAAAAACATTAAATATTTATTTTTTTGTATATTACCATTATACCCTTGACTTTAACGCTTTAACGGTAAAAATGGACGGTTTCCGACTTGAGGACATTAGGTGTAACACTTTTAAAAGGTTGAGGACCCACAAGAGTAAAATAAAAGATTGAGAACGTAATCTCAATATTGCTGAAAAGTTGGGGACGTTAGCTGTAAATTTCCTATTTTTTAAGTTGCGAGTCCCTACCTTTTTAAAAATATGCACAAACGGTCGGTGTCGACATTTTCCGTCCTTGTTTTCTTGAAAGACAAATTTTCCGGTTCTTTAAATAAAACAACAAAAATTATAAAAACTTATTTTGATTTATCTATCTCTTTTTCTTTCACGAACTTATATATATTCATTTGTATGTCATCTTCTTATCCAATTACCTCCCACAACTTATATATAGACATTGAGTGTTTTTTTTTCTGGTGGAAAAATTGAAGGAATAAGTTTGAAAAAATGGGGCCTTTCTATCTAAAATCTTTTGGTCTACATATAGATAAAAAGGGGAGGAAGCTCTTTTTGTTGTTATCGAAAGCAACTTAAGTAGAGGTCTCAACCCCCTTAAATTTTGCCGAGGGAAATAGTGATGGTGGTAGTACTTTGTGGAAATTGAAGAATAACTAGGTGGACAAGGCAATGTACTCTTTTATTCTTTTATTTTATTTTAAATCTTTTGGATCTTTTTCTTAAATAGTCTTTTGTATTTATTTTCTTTTATTTCATGCAATAAGGGTGAAATAGTCATCATTTAGCAAACAACTAAAGCTAAAAATGGACAAAATTTGTTCATAGGGAGCTTTTGTACATATTGTTGAAAGGTTAAGGACCCATAGTCACAAAGAAAAGGTTATATATGAAATTATTACTTTTTGCAAAGTTCGAGGGCCTTTTCGGACATTTGCCCCAAAAATAAAATGAAAAAGAAAATCCCCTCCTATAAAATTATCTATATGCAACCGGTGGTGCATCGACCAACAGCAATTCCTTCTCCACCGGCAGCGCTTTATCCGTCACGACATGGGGCTCGTCGTCCGGGAGCCGGTTAACTTTCGCCACTCATTCACCTTGAAATCAAGCAACCCGCCACGACACTCCGTCCTGAAATCGCCATCGAAGAAAATGCTAGATTACAGCAACCAAACACCACCACAGTTACAAAATCATGGGATCCAATTCCAGAAGCCTTCTAAGAAAGACCTCTCGAGAATCTTGAGAACCCAGTCTGCCATCAAAGCCATTGAGAAAAAAGCAAATTCTTCAAAGTACAACAATCTCAGGCCCAAGGCTGTCTTGGAAGCTTTAGATGATGCTATAAGGAATAATCAATGGAAGTCTGCTCTTAAGGTTTGCGGGTTCTATTTATGTTTCTTTACTCCGTACACATATGCATAGATTGATAGAGATGCAATTCCCCCACCCCTTCCCCCGATCTATTTCCCCTACTCTTCGTTAAATAATAATAATAATCAATTACTAATATTAGGAGACACGAGTAGTGGTACATGCTAATGTTGTTAATATTTCTATCTTTTGATAGACTCAGGAATGTGAGCTTTAAGCGGAATGAGGCGCTCGTTAGAGCTCAATGATTTGGATACTATATGTTTAAAAATTCAACATTTTAAAGTAGAGAATCCGAGACATCAATTGTTAGACAATATTTCTATCATTATTTTAGGTGGGGTATTACTTTAACAAAATATGTACGCATAGAGGGATGGATTTTAATTTCAGCTTCTGTTGAACTCTTTTGGCAAGTTTGTTTTCTTGGTCATCATAGCACCAGAGTTCTTTTAATGTCTATCCCTCATTACTGACTTAAGCACATGTATAAAGTTTCTGCTTTCTTTCTTGGTATTGGTTATTTTAGCCTCTAGTTTTTGAGTAATGCTAGAAATTTTGGGTTTCTTGTGATCTAGACCTCAAATAGATGTTGCTGGCCTAAAAGAGAAATCTTGATGATTACTTTGTTTCTTGGCAGCGTTCTTTATTTGGTTTTTCCTTTATTTATTTATTATTTTTTTGAATTTTTTTTTTAAATTAGAAGAATAAAGGTGCCAAAGATGTTATTTTTGACTTTAGCATTGGTCATGATTCTTATCTTTTGTTAAATTTTTACTTTGGGGAGATTTTCGGTCTACTACGTAAGCAACATTGGTACCAGGCTAGAAACCAGACGTATGCAAAGTTATTAGTAATGCTTGGCAAGTGCAGGCAGCCTAGTCAAGCTAGCTTGCTGTTAGAAGTCATGCGATCTGACGGCCTCGAACCCACAATTGACGTTTACACTGCACTTGTCAGTGCATATGGCCTTAATGGCCTCCTCGATGAGGCATTTCAGACAGTTAACTATATGAAGACCATCCCTAATTGCAAACCAGATGTCTTTACTTACTCGATTCTAATAAAGAGCTGCATTAAACTTGGCCATATTCCTATGGTACAACAAATTCTAGACGAGATGTTGAGCTCAGGAGTTGAGTGTAGCACTGTTACATACAATACCATAATTGATGGATATGGTAAAGCTGAGCTTTTTGAACAGATGGAAAGCATACTGACACAGATGCTTGAAAGTGACACATGCCATCCAGATGTTTTCACTTTTAATTTCATTATTGGTGCTTATGGTAGATCTGGAAGGATTAAGCAAATGGAGAAGTGGTTTGAAGAGTTTCACCTAATGGGGTTAAAACCAGACACAGTGACATATAATATACTTGTAAGTCATATGGAAAAGCTGGGATGTACAGCAAAATGGGATCTGTTGTTGACTTTATGACAAAGCGATTCTATTGCCCAACAGTTGTTACATATAATATAATCATTGAGACATTTGGAAAGGCTGGAAATATTGAGAAGATGGACGAGATTTTCCTGAAAATGAAGCACCAAGGTCTGAAGCCTAATGCAATTAGTTACTGCTCTCTTGTCAATGCATATAGTAAAGCAGGGCTTATGAACAAAGTTGATTCAATTGTGAGGCAAGTAGATAATTCCGATGTAAATCTGGATACGCCTTTTTTCAACTCGGTCGTCTGTGCCTATGGACATGCTGGTGAAGTGGAAAAGATGTTGGAGATGTTCATGGCAATGAAGCAGTACAAGTGCACACCAGATGATATCACCTTTGCTACCATGATTCAAGCCTGTCTGGCACAAGGGATGACTGAAGCTGCTCAAGATTTGGAGAGTAAGATGCTTGAGATCAATAAGGCCTCAGGTATCACATAACGTTGTTTTAATTTATAAGCTTCAAGCTCTTGTTGCACGAATTATGGACTTATTTATTTTGAGCTGCAAATAAGCTTTCTGCATCTGATGCATTCTTATCAATGATTATTTTCTTATCAAGATAAAAAATTTTGAAAAATCATTTTCAGACCTCATAGAACTTCAACAGAAGTGGATGATTTTCAATCTTGATAGTGTATAAATTGTATACAATATTGATATCAGATTCTTTGCATTCAGGAAAAATGTTTCTTGCATGCTAGTGTGACTGACTAGACATGGGAATCTCCAAGAAGTTTCGGTTTTATCAGCAACAGAAGAGAGGGATCTTCTTCTTGTGTGACAACTATCAAGCAGACGGTATATACAGCTTCTCCTTGTTTTATATGTCTTCGTTTATTGGCAATTATTCTGTAAAGGAAAATGGGAAGAGACCCCCTCCCCTGCTCTTCTGTCTTTTTTTCTTTTCTTTCTTTCTTTCCTTCTTTTTTTTTTTTTTTTTTTTTGGGGGGGGGGGTTGGGGTTCTCCGGTAGCAGAAAAAACACTTGTTTCCAAAACCTCCAAATTTTTACAAGATAACTTCCCACAATGTTGTGATGTGCATTACTTGATGAGTGGATTTTCTGGGAAATTTGTAACCATACTATCCTAAGTAGTTTCTGTCTTTCTGACGTTCAATTGAGATTCAAATTCTTTTCCACACAAAACAGATGCTTAAAGTAAGTTATTTTTTTCTGTTCCTAATCTTTCTCGACAAAAGTTCTCTCCTGTAATACCTTGAATAAGCCAAAGCTTATGACTTGATGTCAACATTGTCTGGGATTCATTGAAGTGTCTTGTCGGCAGTCCATAGTTTTACCCTCTTTAAGTTGGTCAAATATCCCTTGGTGGTGGTATGCTATGGATCGCTTAAATGGCTGGGGAATATTATGAGTTAAGGAGTTCCAGCAGTGCACAATTATTCATTTTTCTTTCGCTGTATTTATTAAACTAAGATGGGCTCTCTAAGGGGATAACGTGTTGGGTACTTGGGTATAGATTGAATATATTTGATTCAATTGCTTTCTACTGTTTTAATGTATTATTATGAAATTATTCACGTTTAAGACTATATCTTGTAATCTGTCGAAAGTATTTGATATTGATCTGGAGGTGACTAATGTAGCGAGACGTGTGTGTGTATTCTGGAGTTGTACTTCAGATAAATGTATGCATTTGCTTTAATTACAAGAATTTCGTCATCATCTGTGTGCATGACTGCCATAGGTTTGTTAAATTCCTAACATGACTAAATTTTCATTCAGGTGTAGAATATCAAGGCCATGTTTGGTTAGCTATTGCTTTTTCTTGGTATTGCAGTGGAAGAGCTTGCCCCAAGAAAGTAATTTGTAGGGAACAGGAGAGCCCAGTCGGAGGTGGTCAAGCACGGTCAATTGACATTAACAAGCAAGGTGAGATCCCGTCTGCTATTTTAACGTGTGCCATGCTTTTCCCATAATGAAAATGATGTTACATGTTTGTCTCTGACATCAAACTGCAATAGTTTTAGTATGAGATATTAGGACTCAATGGGGGATAGAAAAGTCATGTTTTCTGGTTTATTGATATGATTATTATGTTGAATTATGTCTTTAGTTCACAAACTGGTTTAATGATAAATGACAATGATACTGAAATTGATTTGACTTGCTTTCTGAAGTCTTCTTGAATTATTAAATTCCTGGTTGATTAATTATCCAAAAAAAAAGGTAATCCTTCTAGATAATTATTTCATCGAAAAATTAAAGAAATTAAAATGTGAAACAGAACCGGTCATCAGAGCCGTTGGAGTGCAGAAATTTGAATGAGGTTGGAAATGTGGGGTTGATAATAGTATTACCTTACTGGAAGGTTGTGGCTGCTCATATTAGGAAATTCCTTATGGACACATTATGGCACACCTGATAGGATCAGTTACAACTTTTATACAAAATTACATAGATGTAGATGGTATTTTGGAAAAGAAAAAAGGGGGGGGTGGTAGATGTATGGGGATAAAAATATTCAAAAACAATGCCGAGGAGACTATTTATGTTAACTGATCTAATTTGATTTATATAAGAAGTTATATAGACAGTAAAAGGTAGATACTGTGGAGGATAATATTCAAAATAATACTGAGGATACTATATCTAACTTATCCGGTCTAATTCGATGGATTACCTGGAATTGTTCATAAGAATATCAAAGAACATTCTCCTTCTTAACCCCTTTAACTCCATCTGTCTCATACTGCCTATGTGATTTTGTTGTATTATCCAGTCTAATCGAGCGTATCAGATGTGCTTGAATTGCACTATTTTATCTTTTTCTTGCTGAGAAAAACTTAACATAACACTTCCATGCCATTGCAATTCTCGGATTGTGGTTGTCTTATGTTAAGAGATTTCCGTTTCATGATGTCAATTCAATTGAAGCATGAAATTCCAGCGTCACGAAGATTGAACCATGAGCATTTGGGTCATTGGATGGTTCCATCTCTTTTTATTGTCAAAAGCCACTTGTGATTATAGTCTTCTTCGCGGAAGCTTCTTCAGAAAGATGAATGCAAAATGCAGTAGTTGATGTTTGGCCTCCTGATTGCTGATGATTATATGCAACCAAATTTACACTGTATATTTCATTTCATAGCATACAAGGGAATGGAGAAACTGAGAAATTAAAAATGTAATGAGCTTTTGAGTCCTTTGGTGGTAAAGGAGGTGAAAATTTATCTGGTGAATATTGTTTTTTTATGTTTAAAATACTGTGGAATGTATTTTCAAGTCATTAAATTTGACTTGGTGGTTAAACCAGTGTATTTTCTAACCGATAAGTCAATTTTTTTTTCGTTTAAATTTAATACAATAGTGCAAGATAAACTTTCTTAATTTATTAAATTAACTATGCATTAATTATGTGACAGCAACACGTTACTTTACAAGCTAAAATTTGACAAAATCGATGGTACATTCAGTCTAAATATATATTGATTTGACATCACTTTGACAGAAATGCAGATACAACGATGCGTTATTACTTTAGTTTCGTGTGGTAATCAATTATAGTTGGGTTCTCCTGTAGTACATTTTATTACAATTTAATTTTGAACGTGGAGAAATGTGAGATTGTGGCTTTCGAAGCATAATCAATTATTATTAGTTTAATAATAAATATTGTCTTGATATTTTCTTTTAAAAAAATATAAAGATATAGAGTAAGATATAATATATGAGTACCTTTTAAGCTTTTTCTGAAAATTTTGTTAAAAAACTTTCCTCTCGTGTGACATATATAAATGCATATCATGTGAATTTAAAATACATATAGTTTAAGTTTAAAATACAGGTGGTTTGCATTCATACACGCCGCATGGAGTGAAAAGTTTTTTAACGAAATTTCTTAGAATTGTTTGAAAATGTTCCGTAAGTACATTGTAGAGGGAAAAAAATGCCTCATGTAATGAGTTGGGTGGGTTTTGGTTGAGTGAGTTGATAAATTCAATAGCTCAATTAAATTATTATTATTATTATTATTATTATTATTATTATTATTATTATTACTACTACTACTACTGCTACTACTTAAGCCGATTGAGTAATCAAGTCACCAATTTTTCGATCTGATTGTTTGAGTTGGTCTAAATGTAATATCAATGTGAATCCAAGACTACTGATGATCCTTGTAGACTATTTCTATATCAAAATGATGGTTGATGCTACTATACTTGACAATTTCTATGTGAATAGGATCTTCTTACAACCAACCCACCAAAATAAAATGCTGTAATGCCAATGGAAATGCATGAAAATTCTCTTCACAAAAGGAGGATTGAGTCCAAAGATTTAAGACACAATCATAAGCACTCCCTCTTGGAAAAATTTCATGTTCAAACATTCAAATGTGGATCATTCCATGGAGTTGTCAATTTTGTTCAAATATCTATGGAGATGGCACCTGTGACTCTAGAAACCTAATGAAGCAATCATGGTGGCTCAGGGTCGGTCATATTTGACCCATTTTTTTCCAAGTTCCTACACCTTTGGACAAATGCCATTGGGTTATTTTTCTTTTGACATCTGTCCAACACTTTTTGGAAACTCTTTTTTATCTTATGATAATTTTAAAAAATTAAAAAAAAAAATAGAAAGGAAAACTTGATAATAGAATTTTCTAGTTGTTCTTGAATAATATGTATGTTCTCTAGAGAAATATGTTTATATTCTCGACTTTAAGATTTTAATAGTCAACTAATGTTCAAAGTTATTTTTCCGTTTTCTTATAAAGTTTGCTATAAAATAATTTGATAGTTTTTTTTTTCTTGATTCTGGTCTATTTTATTTAATTTTGTATGATTGACGAATTTCGGGAAGAGACGTTAGCAATATATTCGAACTATGGTAATTTTAACCACTTTACGTTATTATTCCTGGTCTTTGATTCTAGTCTTCTTATCGACTTGAGATCCAAGGTTAAGAGCCATCTTAATTGCCTTCGGCGCCGCACAACCAATTAATTTGTGTTCCCACACTAGAAATGAAAATTTTGCATATAATGGCAAGAAACCAAATTGACCACTGTCTCAAGGTCACCAACTGGAAGACCAAGTCCATGACCATTGTACCATTATCATCTCTTTGGAGGGATATTGATGGAGTTGCTACACAATCAACTATGCTATAATTATGAACGGCTCTAAAATAGTATCACGTTCTAATTCTGATTTTGACTAGTGCTTTTATCGTTACTTGATATTCAGATATGTGGAGATTTCTTTGCCTTTCCCGATACTAGAAATATATGTTACAAATTTTCACTTTATTTATAAAGACGATAGGAATATTGAACTGAATAAATCCGATAAATTTTTAATACAATTAAAATCATTGCTGCAATAACATCCACTTTTAGTTTGATTATTTGCCAATTTCCTTGTTTGACTGGGTTGCTAACACCCCATGACTATGGTTCATCGTTTCATACAAGTTTATTAATTAATGAATATAATTAAAAAATTAAAAAACATTTGTCTCGGTATCATGAGAAAAACCTAACATTGACCACTGGATGACATGCATATCAATATCGTTGTCACTATAGAAGCTTCACTTGGATTTCAATTTCTAATTATATGAATCGATGTTGATTGAATTCTAACATTAAAAAAGTTTCGGATTGTGTCATTAAGAATCATTCATAATCTGCTTTTCATAATTAAATGTAAAGATACTTATATTTATTTCACAACTTTTGAGTGGATAAAAAGTAACAATGTTTGTAATTAATTAGCTCCAATGAGAAGGTACAAAGTGATAAAACTTTATGTCATCCTCATGTTCTAATGTAAATATTATTTTTATTTTCTTTAGTGTGGTAGTTCATTGTTAGTTTCTCTGGTTCAGGCGTTACCCTTTAATTAATATTTGGAGAAACTTTCTCTTGATCGACTACTCTTGCTTTCTATCCTTACAAAAGATTTAGAACTTGGGGTTTCTTCAAAAAATCTTTCATTTATACGAGGTAGTGCATTGCCTTAGCCTCCCTAGCTGTGACAGTTACATGCTCTATTATATCATGTCATATATATATATATATATATATATGTGATTGCATCTAGGTTGACACGAGACTCATAGCTTTCCATGGGCATAACTTGTAAAAAATTTCTTGATGAAGTTATGGAGTCCTTCTATAGAACAAATCATTGATTCTGTTAATGTACCAGTACAATTATAAAATACAAAAAACCACCGGTGGTTTCATCAAGAAGCGCCAAGTGTTAATCTTTTATTCACGAGCACCTACTTTGTTAGGTCAGGTCCGCGAGTAAGTGACCGCATAAATTTGTTTCCTTTTTTTCCCTCTCTTTAATTAATTTGTTATTTTTTTGGCCATCTTGTTTGCATGTGATATTCTCTTTGCCAACCAATACTCACCATGGCAAAAGATAAAAAAGAGAGAATATTTTTTGGATGCTAGTCTTTTAATTTCCAAGTGTTAATTAAGTCCAATGACAATCAACTAAGTCTAAAATTCTAGATTATCCTTATAACTAAACAACTATATAAAAAGATGCTAGTTGCACTAATATATTGAAATGATCAAGCTAATATAAATTATTAATTGATCAAAAATTTTTTATTATATATAAAATTAATCAGCCGTTTCACATGATATCTATTATTTCCGAATAATACTATTTATTTAGATTAGAGATCGGTCTCTAATCTAATTGTCATTTCCTCATTGGCCCTTGAATAAATTATTACCCCTATGTGTTTATGTAGCTCCACTCGTCTCTCAATATAATGCTGCCAATTAGACTGGAAATCGGTCTCCAATCTAGATAAGTAGCATTACTTATTATTTCCACAACATTTATCACCAGCCAACCACTTAAGTAGAGAATTCCGTCACGTTAACATTTTACTGGTAAGACTAATCCAAACCCTTACATGTTGATTTTTGTATTCATCAATAATTTGAATTTTAAATTGATTAAATTCTAATCAATTCTAAACTTTGTACACTATGATACTATATTGAGTTATGAAATCAGTTGTACGGGTTAAGAAAACGTCACTCGATTCACTTTTATCTTGATCATTATTAGTGACAATATTATTATTGTTGAGGCGAGCAAGAAATATCAATACTTGCTTTAATGGGATGGAGCAGAAGTGGTTTAAATGTCTATTCCAAAAGAAAGGTATAAATTCACAGCTCAATTGTTTAACAAACTTGTGAATTGACTTGCAATATAGGACAATATGTGGCGCATGAATTCCTAATAAATTGCGCATTTAAAGCACACGAATTAAACAATTTGCTTCTCTCAATCACACGTGTATTTTTTATCTTTCTTTGCATTATGTTGTTGCCATTGATTCAATGCATTTTAGATTTCACAATACGGTAAAGTAAAAAAGAACAAAATTGACCAATTGAATCATTGAAAAAGGAAATCTTATCTTCAAAACATGACAATATTATACAAAATTGTAAAATAACTTTATAGCTTTTGTAGTCGAGATTATAAATACAAAATATTCTAAACTATAGGTCATAAGACTTGGGACCAAACTGCCCGTGACCACTGTCCTGAATATAATTAAAGTAATAAATTCTAAACCACCCAATTTGTTAGGACTAATTCAATAAATGTTAAAATAAGTGAAGTGCCAAATGTAACATTGCCTTATTGTTTACAAATATACATTAATATATATATATATATTCCTTGTAAAAAATTATCGCACCTTATGATGGATGAATTACCATCAAAATGATTATGTCAGAAAAAAAAATTACCGTGAAAATGAAGGGGTTATATATTCGTACATGAGCATATTCATGTAGTTCATGTACAACTTACTCGTGACATTATAGAAATTTGCCTTAGAAATTTTAATACCATAATATAAAAGTCGTAATTTAAATAGAAAGAATCAAATATAGATAACGGTAACCAACAAATAACCTAGTCACCTAATTTTAGATTGGCCCACGTGTCTCACAAGTCGCGATGGCATAGCCTGACTCCTCGGTCCCGATCGTAATTGTCACATTTCTCACGTCAATTGCCTTCCCCCAAATGACCAATGATTCACACCTCATCTCACAAAATGAGAAGGCTAATAATAATGAAAAATATGAAAAATGAAAAAAAAAAAAGAAAAAAAAAAGAAAAGAAAGGAGAGTATCAGGGTAACTATATATAAACAGACTCCCCCTGCGCAGAAAACTCAAAACTACTGAAGAATCTATTTCGTTCTTCATAAACCTCCTCTTTCAGATCTTCATGGGGAATCCGGATAGGAGCTCCGTAATCATCGTGGGAGCCGGAATTTCTGGTAACTTCATGATCTTCTTCCGGTAAATTATCCCGCATTTGATTTACCAATTCGTAATGCCAGAGAGATTAATTCAGGTATATCCGCGGCGAAGTTGCTGGCGGAGAATGGAGTCGACGACGTCATTATACTGGAGGCCACAGACAGAATCGGCGGGAGAATTAGGAAGGAGGATTTCGGTGGAATCACGGTGGAACTCGGCGCCGGTTGGATCGCCGGTGTCGGAGGGAGACAGGGGAATCCCATTTGGGAACTCGCACACGAATCTAATCTCCGGTGCTTCCTCTCCGATTACAGCAACGCTCATTACAACATCTACGACCACAGGTGAGGTCGGAGTAACCATGCATGTGCTCGGTTGCTGGAGTCAAGTCGATTCTGAATTCTGATCAAACGCCTGACACGTTCTAAACATTATTGTTTAGTTGAGAACGAAAGGTGTCTTGGATTTGGTTAAGAAATTAATTGTAATTATTTGATGATTACGTCTCTAACATGGCTCATATTGGATCAAATTTGATTTTGTGATGTTATACATTGATTGTGACACACGACACTCGAAAAATATTTCATTTTCTTACCTTAGGGGTTGTTTGAAGCTATTTATCCAAATTGAATTATAAAGAGAAATTATAAAGAGGTGAAATGAGTGGTGTAGATTTAATATAAGTTTGAAATTTGTGATTATAGATGAAAAGTAATCAAATCAATAGTCAAATCAGTGGTAGGTGGAATTATAAAGAGAAATGAAAAAGAGTATCAAACAACCCCTTAATTTGTATTTTTATTGTGTTACAGTGGGAAAATAGTGCCGAGAGAGATAGCGGCTCAGTCGTACAAGAAAGCAGTCAACTCGGCGATTCGGAAGCTGCAAAATCAAGAATTCCATCTTCATGATGATGCTGATTTAATTCTCTCGGAATCCACAACGTATAGCTTTCTTGTCTTGGACAACCTCTCATTCTACTTGTAAAAAATCAACTTCTCTGATATTGACGAATTCCAAAAGCTGCTTTTGACATTTTTGAAGCTATCAAATTCTTTTATATTCTAGTAAGATTTTTGCATTTTCTTGACGTTTTCTTCTTTTGGTTTTTCTCAGTGCTCCAACGACACCTGTAGAGCTAGCAATCGATTTCATTCTACACGACTTCGAAATGGCAGGTTGTGAGTAATTATGTGTGTGTATAGAGTTTGAGACATAACGACTTTGTTAAGAGCAATAGCAAAGTTGTTCTCAATTTTTGGCTCTGCCATGCATGTCATGACGGTAAATGGGTTCTTGCTCGCATCTTGTAGAGGTCGAACCAATATCGACGTATGTAGATTTTGGGGAGAAGGAATATTTGGTTGCTGATGAAAGAGGATACGAGTATTTGTTGTATAAAACTGCAGAAACTTTTCTTTACACCGCCGAGGGTAAAATTTTAGATAGTCGTCTACAACTCAACAAGGTATCGATAATTATAATATCTCCTCCAAAATACGTCCATATTTTTTGTATGTTCTCGCCAATCACTAGACAAAACAAATGGAACAGGTTGTTCGAGAAATACAACGCTCAAGAGACGCGGTTTTGGTAAAAACGGAAGATGGATGCTTTTACGAAGCAAATTACGTGATTTTATCTGCTAGTATTGGTGTCCTCCAATCTCAACTCATCTCCTTCGAGCCACCCTTGCCGGTACGTTTAATTCTTTTTCCAAATAATAAACTAATTCTATTGAACATATATATAATCAAGTACCAATATCTTTTTGGCAATATCCGTGGCATACACATACACATAACTATGTCATCAGCATTTTCTTGAGGATTACTTTCTAGGGAAAAAAAAAATTCTACATTTTATAAAGTGCATATTCATAAACAAATTCTAGTTACAACCAAATTCTATTTTAAATCAATTACATTTGCATATTTAAAGTCATAAATAACATTACATACGAAAAAAGAAAAAGGAGTGTAATTTGCTAGCATATTGGTCCACTTGGGCTTGATTCTAGTTCTAGTAATGTATACATCTGTCAGTGGCAATAAGTTGATTAAGGCCACAAAATCAAATGATACAAGATTCGAGCGACAAGGGGTTGATGGACATTGACCTGCCTTAAATATTATAATTACTTATTTATGACCCTAATTAATTAAAACCCCGAGACAATTAGGAAACAATAAAGCACAACACGACACGGCACTATGACATGACCATATGTAGAAAATAACTTACTTGTGACTAAGATTTTTTCTATTTTTAAAATTAATATTGTATTTGCCAGACATATTCATGAATATTCGCATGAAGAATTAGTTATCGTTACCTTAGTCTCTCTCTCTCTCTTAAAAAAAAAAAAAGGATATTGTTGCCTTAGTGTTAATGTTGCTTATGAACTTTTTCCCGATAAGATAATCATTTTAAATGCACTTTGCTATTATAAGTAGTACGTACAAAAAAATTTAACATCGTAAAAGGTGGTCGTCCAGGAATTTTGTAATGCAAAAATTTTGGTCGTTAAAAGTAAAATTTTGTATAGTTAAATACTAATGGTTGCCATATAAAATTTCAGCAGAGATGGAAAACAGATGCAATTCAGAAATGCGAAGTAATGGTTTATACAAAGATTTTCCTGAAGTTTCCGTATAAATTCTGGCCTTGTGAACCTGATAAGGAGTTCTTCATATATGCCCACGACAAGAGAGGTTATTACACCTTTTGGCAGGTACGTTAATCATTGAATTGCGCCGAAAACGAGTTATTGAGTTCGTACTTAGTGAAACTACAAATTGATGAGTTGGTATAATTTCATTGGTTCCTTTCAAGAAAATTAAGCCAAGAACTAATGAAAATACAGGCGATTTATAATTACAAATCAGTTTTTACAAACTAGTTGCAAATATTGATTACTGATAGTATTTAAATTTATTATTTTTGATTTCACCAATTGTCCATTTTTCTTCACTTTTTTTTGGCATGGAACATATTGAGGCCGGATAAAGTCATTTCGATTCTAATTTCCTAATAAAACAAAACTCACATGGTTTCGAAACTTTTCTGGTCTATTTGATTAATTATTTCCTGAATTATTTAATTTCATTATCAGTTCTAATTATATGACTATAATTGATTAACATTTGTCTTTTTCTAATTACAAAAATCTATAATAATCAGATGATTTCATTAGGATAATGATAAACTACCTTGTTGGTTCACCGGTTAGTTTACCGGCTGATAAAATTATAAAAAGGAGTTGGAGGATAAAACTGTCAATCCAGATTCTTGACTTATTTGATATTTAGATTTTTAAAGGTAAAATTGTCAACCGGTAAAGCAACCAATGAACTAATAGGAATGTGTATCATTGCTCTTATCCTTAAGCCCTGAAAACAACCATGATTAATTGGTTTATACCATAGATATAGCAGTTTATAATTACCCCATGTTTAAGTATTTTTATTTTTAATTTGGCGGGCATGAATTTTGAAAAATGGATGGTGGTGAGATTTGATTTCGGTGGCTTTATTTTTGTGAACATCTTATGAAAATTACGTCTCTTAAAAATTTTAAGCTGTTAGGCAAAATTTATTCATGTTATACTTGTTATGATCAGCACATGGAAAATGCATATCCGGGCTGCAATATTCTTGTGGTAACCTTAACGAATGAGGAATCGAAGCGAATTGAAGCTCAATCAGATGAAGAAACCATGAAAGAAACCATGGAAGTTCTAAGAAACATGTTTGGACCGGACATTCCCGATGCCATCGACATACTTGTGCCTCGGTGGTGGAACAATCGTTTCCAACGTGGTAGCTACGCCAATTATCCCATTTTCATTGATCAACAACTCCTACGTAATATTAAGGTTACCATTTTCTTCACTTCGCCTGTCTGCATTTGCTATAACCTATGTTTGGGGTAGTTGAACTGTACAGAATAAGAAAGAAATAAATGAATAAGAAAACAAAACGGTAATATCCCTTCCCTTACCTTAAATTTATTCTTATGTTTGAGTATTTTTGTAATTCAGGCACCCGTAGAACGTATATTCTTCACAGGAGAACACACCAGCGAAAAATTCAGCGGGTTCGTCCATGGAGGCTACCTTTCAGGTTCGGATATGCACCAAATTACGTTATTTTTTAAAACCATGCCATACATGGAAAATTTTCTGCTTTCGACAAAAATCTGAATCATGACTTATTTTGGATCGAGCAGGTATTGAAACTAGTAAAGCTTTGCTCGAAGAAATGAGAAAGGATCAAAATGATCGAAAAACCGAAGGACAAGGTTTTCTGATTGAATCATTCCATAAATGCGATATCCCCAGACACCTCTTCCTTAATAGTACTAAGATAGGACTGATGGATCCAATCTTATGAATTGTTCGTCGTTGTTGAACTTATTTTTGTCATGGATTATTATTTTGTTGTTATTTTGAGAAGTCTTGCTGTGGAATCAGAATCTGGTTCTTTTATGTAATCAAACTCATACTGTGGCCGTCACTAAATACTTGATACGTAACAAAAAGTCTATGTTTTTTTTGCCCCTACTAGATTGTGCCACAATATGAATTTTTTGAATTTTTTTTTTTTTAATAAGAGGAGCAGATTCTGGTTAAGCAGCATTTTTGTTACTATGTTAAGCCTTACAAACTTAATTATCCTATATCTTGTACATCGTCTAATTAATCCGATAAGACGCAGTACTAACAAGCTAGCTAACCTGTATGTTCTCTGGTATTGTCAGAAAGTATGTGTTTTCATATGATTCATCATGAAGATCTTTGTAAAATTTTATTAATTGCAGTGTCAGTTGCTGGCACCATTATGTTACGTGTTACTTAGGGCTGGGCATTGAGATCGGAAGAGCGTCGTGGGTTAGGCGGTTCTTTTTCTGTAAACCAAAACCGACCCGATAGGCCGGTGAACCCGACTCTTCCGATCTCGACATGAGTGGGTTTGGGTCAAGTCGGTTTATCAATTTGGGCCCCATTCTGGGCTTTTCTTTTTAAATGTTAAAATTTGGCCCAAATAGCTGAGGCCTTTGTTTTTTCTTTAAGTCCAATTTTAGGCCTCAAAATGAGATACTTTGCTTAGGTGCGCAGACGGTGGTGGACCGGTGGTGCTAGGCGGTCTGCGGTGGAAGCACCAGACGTGCGGCTGAGACGTACCACCGGCGGCGGAAGGGATGCAACATTTTCTGAAAATTGTGGAGATTTAGACCTTGAATCCATTTGATTTTTGGGTTCATACTAATCTGATATTTGGGTTTTGTGTGATTTATGCACCAAGCAGCTTGCGGTGGAAGGGAGCAATGAGCAGCGGCCGAAGAAGGGCTACTGGTGGCTGCTGAAGAAGGGGTGGCGACGGCGGAAGAGATGGAAAGAATAGAGGAAGAGGGGAAGTTGTTTCATCAATTTTGATTTGAGTTGTAACATCCCGTGAAATTCCTCTATTTGAAATAGTGATATCTTCGGATTAATAATTGGTTTTGATATTCAATTATAATTAATCAATGAATAGTCTCACAATGGAATGTCTACTCGAGACATTTTATATGAATTTGAAGACATTTTTGGTTTAGTTGACGATTACTTGAATGTATGTCAATTTCTTCATCGGTTATAGAAATTTGTTATAGGAACGATTAAGTTTAATCGGGTAGTAAATTTTGAGACGAAAAAGATTCTTAAGGTAATGATATGGTGTTTCACTATTATAATTGGAAATATTAGGACTTAATTATCGAGTTTAATAGATAAAGGGGTTACTCAGAGTTAAAGGGAAAGATTTTAGACACTTGGATCCAATAGATAATTTCCACATGCTTTGAATCCAAGACTCACATTTGGCACCTTGATTAACTAAGATGCATTCCTAGCCCTCCAATTTGACTCATTGCTATGGACAAGTGGGGCTCTTTGCATTGGTGGAACTCAAAGTCTTTAGGAAACAAGAATAAAATTCTTCCATATATGGTGCATGGCTTTGGAAACTCACAAAAGACTTTCCAAAAACTCTATTTTGTCTCTCCAAACAAGGCTTAGCTCATACACATATAGAATCCACATTTTAAGGTTACTTTGCTTAGATTTACCAAGGATTTGAGGGGTTTTGTCATTGATTATCAAGTCTCCATTTCAAAGGTTCAAACAAGCAAGGTGAGTAATCCATTTCTTTGGTTTATTTGCATGCATAAGTTTCAAGAAAAGGTATGTGTTTTGATTATTG
>CAVNYN010286735.1:3920-26969 GCA_963692815.1 Nyctanthes arbor-tristis
AATAAATTGTAGGAATCTATTTTTTCACACGTCACGTCACTTGGAAAATTCACCTTTATAATTTTATCACACCATTTTATGTAAAACTTTTTATACAAAGTGCACATACATGCTACTTTTTGAGGGTGCAAGTATGAACTAAATAAGTATTTATTTATTTATTTATAAAATGCACCGCACGAACCCCAACAGGGGTGGAGATAAAAGGGGTGTCAATCTATGCTTGGGCACATCCTATTTTAGTCTATATAAAAAAAAGGAAGAAAAAAATATTTTTTGACCATATAATTAGTATTTGCATAACAAAAATTTTAATATACAAATTATTATTAATTTATATTTTTGACACACTCTAAGACCGACAGCTAACTCTGACCTCATACCCCAATATATTGGTCTATGTTTGTAGGCCCTAAAGATTGGAAATGATGTAAAGAATGAAAATGATGTAGGCCCTAATGTGTAATGTAGATCTTTTAATTTGGGTATTGGGTGGTTGGAGGGTCCAAGATAATGTGAACATAAACTAGTATTATTAATTGCTTTTGTATTATTGTTTGACTAAGAAAAGTTTAACCCACTATTCATTCGTCTATTCCTAATGAGTTGAGTCTATTGGGAAATCAACAACATGGTGGTCGATATGATTAGATTGCATTTTTATAAGTTAAGAAATAAGTAGAGTGAAGTGATTAATCTAATATAGCTCGTGATAGTAAGTATAGCAATATAGTTCAAGATTTATTTAGTTGAATATGAGCATTACCACATCATCATCTGTTTAATACTTGATGGCATTAGGCTCTAATACTTGAACATTTTCAATATCTACACTCAACTTGAATTTTATTTTTTTCTAACCGTGTACCATTTTTGCCCCCCAAAAAAAGCAACTTTAAAGAAAAATGAAAAGAAAAAGACAAATTTTAGACACGTAAAACTTTTTTATAAGTAGAAAACGACAAGGTTTGAATTCCAACTTTGCCTATCATGTTGAAAAGCTGTGCGTGTTTTTTCAAGAGTCAACTTAGCAGCCTTTAAAGTCTTCGAAGAATGACTCATAGATGAAAAACCCAAAGTCTTGGAACAGCCTTTTTGCTTTAAGTTTAAGGCATTACTGCAACTTGGAATGGACATGGAAAGCACAATGAAACTTCCCAATAACTTTGTTAATTGCTGACATAATTATTATTTTCCATTGGCTATGTGCTATTTGTGAATGTTGTTTTCCAATTATTAGTGTTCGTACCTCTTGAGTTGATACTAAGAGCTTGTTTGATGCTCATTATTTGTTTAAATTTAGGAAAATTATAATGAGAGAGGTAGAATATATATTGAAAATGTAAAAGAATTTGAAATATGTGATTGTAATTGAACAATTGTCAAATCAATAATAGGTAAAATTATAATTTCAAAAAATAATGGGAATCAAACAAATACTAAAGCAATTAACATGTTCATTTATATTTTAAGATTAAAATTAAAGACGATTACTCTCTATGTAATGTCCGTGACAATCACTTGTTGGAGACTCCTACAATTAATAGCACTACTACACAGTTTTAATTGCTTAATTCTATTAGTTTTACTTTTATTTAATTTAATCTTAAATAAACTCTAAATTTCGATTGTTTCAACTAGAGCGTGAATTGGATTCTCGGTACTTAAGTATTTCCTCGTAAGAACGAGAACCCGGACTCATTGTCCATTATATTACTTGTTTGACTTGTCCCCTTATGGATTACACACATATTTTACGTGAGATTTTCTAAGAAGACAAATCTATCTCTGAGGTTCAAAGACAGATCTGTAGCATGGTACTTCCATGTATCCGCATGGGCCTCAATGCGGTGTGGCAGCACGGGTACGTGCGGCCGCTAGGTGTGGCCGCACACATCTGTGCGACCACACGACCAACTTCGTGCAGCCGCATAGGTGTGTGCGGTCACACCGTGTAGCTAGGTGTGGCCGGGCATTAAGGCTCATGCAGCTGCATAGAGGTATCATGTGACTGTATAGACAGATCTGTCTCTAAACTCTAGAGATAAAATATGTCTTTTTAGAAGTATCGTATTTTACATGAACAGATATCTAGATAAATTTTCAGAGAATCATTGCCAAACATAAGATAAATATTTTCATCATGACCAGATCCATCAAGCATCTAATGGCTCGATTTCCAACTGGATATCACAAACATCAACATAATAAAATAAAATAATGCGACACAAAAAGTTTTTCGTGTGAAAAAGAGAGTCAAATAACGTAGGTACATTTTACTCTATTAGAAACTGCCAACTCCAGCATGAACCGAATAATAATAATGTAATAACAATAATAATGTGGTCAGTGGCAATTAATTATATGTCTATTAATCTACTAGCTTCGTCTCTATTATTTAATTTCATTTGGTTTTTTTACTAAAAGTAAAAAATATATAGCCTAATGACATCTTAATTAGTTACTAAATTTTTAATAAAGAGTTTGATTCTCCTCTTTTACAATCCCTTTGTAATTTGAAAAAAAAAAGAAATATGTTCGAAAGATAAATTTTGTAATCTATATTTCTAATTTGTCCATATTTAACGAGTTAAATTATAGTTTTAATTAAAGTATTAAATACAGATAGATTTATAAAGTAGTGCAAATTAGACTCTTTAATATAGAAATAAAACTATATAGTTAGGACATTCCAAAAAGGAAAATAAGACGAAATAAATTGGATGGAAGTAGTATCTGTCTAGAGTATCTTTCAAGAAATTTTCAAAAATTTTGTTAAAAAACTTCTCTCATATGACATGCATAGATATAAGTTATGTGAATTTAAAATACACATAACTTTGACTTAAAATATACGTGACGTCCATCTGGATGGGAAATTTTTTAACAAAACTTCCTGAAAGTTTTTGAAAACTTTTCTTTTAAATTATTAGCATATCAAGATTAGTAGAATCATAGTTTGAAATGCGAGATAATATTTAAATGCTCCCATTTAGAGTAGGACGTCCTAGGTTCAAACCTCACCTACCCTTTTCTATATCATTCTTTATTTTAAAAAACAAATTTTTTTTTTTTTTACCAATATAGCCAGATAGTAATATCAATATATTGTGAATGTTTATTGTTATCAAAATTGCTAGTAGTACATAGTTCATTAGGAAAAAAAATCTAATTAACAATAAATTGAGTTTCATAAATTCATGTCTATTCTTAATTTTATCAATAGAATGTAATTTTGATCTATTAGCGCTAGATATAAAAGAAATCAATAGTGGTTTTTCTTGATTTCTTTCACATAGTAGAGTTGTCTGACGGTAGAAAATTCATCCAATAAGACGTAGTATGGTACTATTAGAGTACCAAAATGTTTTTCATTCGTTAGATATCAATTAGTATATTGTACATATTTAACATTATACAATCAGAATCGCAAGTAGTATAGTTCATTTACAATAACGTTATACAATAAGATACATTTGGTAATTTCTATAAATGGAAACAAGTGCATAAAAATTACAATAACAACATTATACTATCAGAATTGCTAGTAGTGTAGTTCATATACAATAACATTATGGTACTATAACATACTTTTGGTAATTTCTACAAATTGGATGGGATGTAGAGGCCCCAGGTTTAATTCCCTCGATGTGGAGATTTGTCTACATTTTTTATATAGTTTATAGTCTCTTGTATAGGAGTTTGATTTTGTTTGTATTATTGATTTTTGTGCTCTGTATTTCAGTAAGATATATATCTATATGCACTTATACTGTCATGAGGCAGACTATAATTGTACTTAAAAAAAGGTACATAAAAATTAATTCTTTTATTTGATTCTTTTTACATTGACTAATACATCACTTACCCAAAAATGTTACCTATACTGCACAACTCTTTATAACTTAGTTTAAATTTCAAATTTTGGATACATGGAAATACACCATTAAGCCATTTTTTTTTAATGTGACATAAGTTTTCACATCTTCTTAATCATTATCTCCACATAACATAATTAGACAATGACACTTATACAAAATTTGAATTTTAAATCAATTTATAAACTATTGCCAAACAGTCCTATACTTCAGCTTTTACACACACTTGCAATGAGCGATAAACGGACAAATTTTGGCATTAAAAGATTATTATGCCCCATTCACGTGAAAATGAATGCTCCGTGAAATTTGAAGGTACCTTTCAATTTCCTTTACCCTAGTGTGCAACTGTATATCTATCAATGCATTGCCAGTTCATGGTTTGTTCAATTTTGGTGTCAATACATACAACTATAGCAACTTCACATTCATTATCAAGCTCGTACTAAATTAAAATGGTCATTTCGGCCAGATTTTGAAGCCGATTGATACAAGACGATACGTTGGCACACATATAATTCGGTCTTATCTTCTTCTACTCTTCTCATCTGGCACGAACATACAAAAACAAGCAAAAAATCATTCGAACTCCTATTTTTTTATTTCGACCCACTTTCAGCTTGAACATAAAATTCAACACACTGTCTACAAATAGATGTCACATCTCCATCTCCTAGTATTATCAAAACCAGCATTTTTGAGCAATGAATCAATCAACTTACTAGAAAAGAACAAACAAGAAAGAAAGACAAGTCAGATCGGAAGAGGTTGCAACTTTTATTAGTCAACATGAATAAAAATAAACCAATATAGACCATGTTCATATTATCTTCAACCTCAACCACCCAATTGCAATTTAAAAATGCCATCTTGCACTTTAATTTAGGGTCGAGAATCCAACAAAAATAAATTAAACATATGAGAAGCCGTTACATAAACGAAAAATAAATGTCTACCAACTCTAGTTATATCCTCAATAAGTAATACTAGAATTCACTGTAAAAACCCAATTGAGCTGATAATGAACTAAATTATAAGCTAGAATAGTCGATTGAGTTGTAGTTTTTTATAATTACGACACAATTAAAAAAAAAAATATTAGAACTTATATTACACACGCTCAATGAAACCCGATATTACAAAAAATCACTAATTAAAGATTATTTGTAGGACTTGGCTCAATTTTTCTCATTTGGACCCCATGTTTATTATCATCTTCATATACGTATGCAAATCCCCCATGGCGGGTCAGATCCATACCCGCCAATTCATCTTCTTCAGAAATCCTCAAAAGCTTCAGTTTATGCAGAATGAAGAACAATGGCCCCATGGTGGCACTTACCCAGCCGACTATCACCAGAATCTGAATTATATGCGCCGCCAGAAGTTTCCCGCCGCCGCCCATGAACAACCCATACGGCCGGCCTGGCTGCTGATACACTTGGCTCACGTACTTCTCGCTGGCGAACAATGCCGTGAAAATGACCCCCCAGGCTCCGCAGCCTCCGTGAAGTTGCGCCGCCTCTAATGGGTCGTCAAATTTGACTTTCTCCGCCAGTTTGTTGCACCCAATAAGCACCAGCGCCGCCACGAACCCGCAGATCACCGCCGCCCAAGGCTCCACGACGGAGCACCCGGCTGTGATGGCAGCGAAACCTCCCAACAACCCGTTGCAAACATCGGTCACGTTCCAGTGGCCGGAGAGGATCCGCTTCCCGAACAGGGTGGTTAGCGCCGCCGTGCATCCGGCTAATGTGGTGGTCACCGCCGTGCGTCCGACGGCGCTCCACTGGCCGTAGTAATTCCCACTGTCGTAGGCGACAAGGATCTTGTTGAATGACCCGGGATTGAACCCGTACCATCCGAACCATAAGAGGAAAGTTCCGAGCACCACCAAGGAGGCGCTGTGGCCGCGTAACGCCACCGCGCGGCCGCCGTGGTCGAATCGACCGATTCTTGGGCCTTCTATTAGAGCTCCATACAGACCCGCTATCCCACCCACCATATGAACGACACCAGAACCTGCAAAATCGATTACACCACTTCCGAAGAGAAGATTATCGGAATTAAAAGCACTGGCCCAGCCGTCTGGCGACCAGAACCAGTGGGAAACCACCGGATAAACAAACCCCGTAAGAAAAGAAGAGTAAATTAAATAAGCAACGAACTGGGTACGTTCCGCTATGGATCCGCTGGTGATTCCGGCGGCGGCAATGGCGAAAGCCCATTGGTAGAGAAACGAACTGTAATCATAAGAAGGATCCGGGATTTCTTTCAGGCCGAAGAAGTGTTTTCCGATAAAGCCATTGGAGGGAGCGCCGAAGGCGAACGCGAAGCCGAACATGTAGTAGAATAGTCCTCCGGCGGCAGCGTCAAGGACGTTGGTAAGCATTATGTTCATGGTGTTCTTGGCTCGGACGGAGCCGGCGCATAGCATGGCGAAGCCGAGCTGCATGGAGAAGACGAGGTAGGCGGAGAAGAGGAGATAAGTGGAGTCGATCGCGAAGGCGGTGTCTGTGAATTTGTTTGAGACGACAGAGAATTGGTCGCAGATGTATTGGGCGGCGGCGGTGGCGTTGGTGGTGTTGGAGCCAAAGAAGGGGGCAAGTTGGGTCACATTACAGCTGAGCCCGGACGCCATTTTGCAGAGGAGGGACAGTACGGGAGGAAATTAATGATAGAAAAACTAATTTATAGAGGAAGAATGGGAAAAGTTTGACTTTTCTTCAAGTAGCGATGTTATTATAATACAAAGTAGAAAGTGTGAGGATTTTCCGGGGATAAAATAGTCATTAAGGATGAAAATATTGACTGTGGCTGGTAGACAACAAAGCACTTGGTGTTTATATCATAGAGAAGTTTCAGTTTTACGGAAACATGGCTTGCTTCCCTTCTCTTTTTTGTTTGCCCTCTGAAGGAAGATGGAAATAGAGTTTGATTCCAATATGAAACGAGACTTTGATTAGAACTAGACTTCTAAGTTTTAACATGGAACCCAAAGTTTGGTTCCATAGTTGTAGAGAAATTATATGGAACCAGACTTTGACAGGACCCCAAGAGTCTGGTTCCATATGCATCACCGTACAGTATAAACCAGATTCCACTAGAGCGGAAGTACGAGTGATTAAGTGTCGACTGAGGTTTGCTAGCACGAGTAGAAACAGAAGCCTTAAAGGAGGTTCAGTACCTAATACAAGAGGAACCTTTTGCGCTAGTTACCTTGCTTATTTCAAAAGTCAGGGATATTTACTTGTTAGTAGCGATTGTGGTTCGTGTTGTCACATTTCTAGAGTTAGAAATATTATAACTTATAATTTCGCTACTTTTGCTTCTACTTTTAAGTTAGATTCATTCTGGATTGATTGTTTGCCTCTCTTCATTTTGCCATATGTGATATTGATGAGAGAAATTTTGAGTTGAATGAATGAAATTAAATTTTCCTTCGAAAAAAAATTCTATAGAATCAGTTTCCATATATTTTGTGTGTATGGTGACAGCTAAGTTTATATTCCACAAACTCTAACTCAAAAACTTTGTGTGCTTTCTCCAACAGTTTAAACAAAATAGTAGATGATGATTCTAAGATGTTTTTATTGAATTGATAACAAAAAATTGTGCAGTGACAAAGTTAAAATTTTTACTCTAAGAAGTTCCTTGATAAAAAGAAACTATTGGGATACTAGTATGATACTCTAGTAATGGTATATAAGAATAACATCTAGGTCGACTTTTAGAATTTGTGAGGAGGAGATCGTGCCCCCCCCCCCGGCGGCGGGAAAAGGATCATTTCTCATTGTTATTAAAGTTCTATTTTGTTAAGATACGGCTAGTCGTGGAATTTAATATGGTTCTGATTATACGGAATGTTGAAGCTAATTAAGAAAAAATTTTAAAAAGGAATTATAGTTAAAAAAAAAAAAAAAGAATCGAATTTAAAGGTGTTAGATTCGTAGATCGTGGTGTGCTGTATGCCTAAAATGGGGTCCGGGGGAATCGGAATCTTTGATTCAGATGGATTTTTCTATGTATATAAAAGGGACAAATTAAGCTGATACAATACATCTATAATAATTGGACAATGATTCTATAATAGTTGGTTAATAATTCCCTTAGTTTCTTTTCCTTCATAAAAAACTGCATACAATTTTACCACGCATTTGTTCAGATTGGTACCCTCTTTATGCATGCTTTCACCTAATTTAACTCGACTTATTATGGGTCGACATAGAGAAGTATAGGTGGTGGAACAATATACGGGTTAAATTAGTTATCAAGTCGAATAAGCTTTAAGAACAATATATCTTTACCACTATAGGTCAAGGGATCCAATTGATCTTTATTAAGACTAATATGAATTTTATCTTGCGTTACTATGAATCAACTTAAAGAAATAACATAGAGGTAAAATGAGGAGTTACCTAGTTGACCAAAGTTTAAAAAACCTCTTTTCGGCCGCAACATATGCCAAGGAATTAATGCATGTACATTTGATTTTTTGGACTAGGTAAATGGACTAATGAAGACCAAAGAAAGACAATTAAAAAATCTTTTTCCAAGCTCTTTAGAGGTTCTTTTCTTTTTTTTTTTTAATTTCAATTACAAAACTCTTAAAAACCCTTTTTTTTGGAAGTGCAAGAGATTTTTATTTCAAGCATATATGATATCAAACATATAGCATTGGAAATAGGGTTATGCTATATTCACTTCTCAAATCACTTACTCGATTACTTGTCATTAAATAACTATTTAATATATTGGTAAAAACACTCTTACATTTAATTGAAATACATGGATAGAAAGACACATACACTCCTACCAAATCACCAAACAAGTAATTTAATAAGGAATAGTAGCATTATCCTTAGAAATATGCTAAAAACAGTATTTTTAACAAAAATGCCATGTTATTTGATGTTTAAATATCTTTGAGAAAGAAAATATCATCGATCAATTAATTAATTCAAATTTGGTGTGAAAATGTGAATATTTACAACTTTATACTTAGAAGTTGGATATTTGCAACTTTATACATAGAAGTTGGATCTATATAGAGACAAGAGTGAGATAAATCCAAAATGAAGAAATTGCGAATAGAAAAGTAGAACTAATTAATTTTGTTCACATTATTATCCATAAGTTAATACTTGAAAATGATGGAACAAATCTTCATAACCTTAGGAGGTGTTCGTGGTGGTAAATTCGATGAAAATCTTCATTGACTTGGCAAATTGCAAGATTCTAATGGAATCTCTTTTATTATTCACTTTAAATAAGTCGTTCTAAAAATTAAAGCTGATTTTGAGAGTCAATTACCGTGCGTGAATTAGATGCGACTGAATAATTCATTTTGAACTCTCTTATACTAGAACCAAGTTTATGTAAATTAGAGAGGTGTAGAAGTTCACACGAATTATCAAGAATGATTTGCTTCAAAAATTACACCAAAAATCTGAAACAAAATAAAAATCCAGTTTTATAGCTACTAGTAAAAACTGTTCAACTCCTTAAAGTCTGACCAAATTTTAGGTAACTAATAATAATTAATTATTATTAAAAAAATAATAATGAATTATTTCGAGGATAAACAAATTTTATTTTGTTTACGAATGTATGTATGTATAATAATAGCTGAATTTGTATGGCGTTGTATAAAGTTTTTTAAGGCATTGACTAGTTATTAAAATTTAAAAGTAACAATTGTAATTGAATCTATATAAGGGAGAAAAACATTAAAAAAAAATCACCAACTGGAAAGGAGGTTCAGAATTAAAAAAAGACAAAAAGAAAAAAGATAGAAGAAGATTTACTGATCAATGAAAGTTAAAATTGGTCATATTGGACGTAATTGTGTTTTGTTCCTCTATATAAGTTGAGTTCATCAAAGCGCAAAAAACGTTTCATCTTCTCACATAATTTACATTCGAAATACAACTAAAAATGAATCTAAAACTCAAAGAAGAAGATGATTCAAACTTAAAGAATGAAAATTGAAACAAGAAAAAAAGAAATTTCGTTAATATTTCCCGGGTTTTAATGCAATCCGACGTTGTTTCTCCTATTCTATATTGAATTAATTTCTGCGAAGTAAGAAGGAATCAACGAATTTATTTAGGAAAAAAAATACATTGACTTTAATCAATATAGACTCTTATATTAAATAACAAAAATTGTCAAAATCTGAAATGTATAATCCATCTAATGTGACAGCAAATTCTGACTTTTTTTTTTAAATTACTTAGAAAAAAAAAATCATACAACTGCTAAAGATTCCAATTTGCGGACACGTTGCATGATGTCATAGCTAAATCACTTTTGAGCATGTGTGACATTTTGATGCACAATTTGAGCTCATGGTTGAGGTATTAACTGAATTGTAAATGATTCTTGTGAACTATATATTCCGTGAATATTTTCCTTTTCAGTTTTGACATATCTTATTACATTACAAATAAGGAAATTACCACTCGAGATTATACAGGAATACAACGTAAATTCTTCCATTTCTTCTATTTCAAATACTATCATATTAGATAGTAAACAAACAAATTATTTCTAAGTCATCTTATGAATAATTTTTTTTTTTTTAATTCTAGTAACAATTTCCAGTGCAACCTTATAGATACATAGTTGCCAACTTCATTATTCTGCCCCCTGGATTATTTAATTCAACTGATTATTCATATCAGAAGTCAGAAGATAAGTTGGTTTAAAGATTTGGTTTAAAGATCAATGATTTTATTTCATTAATATTAAATAAACATAAACAGGTTGTGTTGGATTCTCTTCATCATGTTCTAACATTGTATTTGAGATTACGAAAGCATAATAAGCATAGGTCTAGATTTGAAATACAGCTCTCAAATAAATAGTTCATTCACGTCAAACAAAATGTCTTGTAAATACATTCGTCTATTTTTATAAATGATAATGTCAATCGAGTGTTTTGATTCATACAATATTGAGAAAAAATGGACACCCTTTTCTCAATATATAATTTGATATCAAACTCTCATTGATTTGAATTTGATCAAGCACCAGACACACATATCACTGCAACATTGTAATATTAGTTATTAATGTGATTTGTAGGCGTGGTAATATATTAGTATTATACCATATATCAGTGTCTTTACTGTTACGGCACTAATATCGGTTACTTAATTAAAACCTACTATACAAAAGATATTGTTAATAATATTTGACAACAATTATATATATGTACTTGGTTTCATTTTTTGTTTTTCTAATAACAAAATGGTAAATTTGTTAGATAAGTATCGTACCTGGATTGTGAACTTATAATTAAATAATTAATGATCGCGGTGGCATTCTCATTCCGCCAAAGATTGATTAATTAATCAAACTGATTCTGTTACAGGAATAAAACAATGTGTTTATTGTCGGACCTTTTTTTTTTTTAATTTAAATTTGTGAACAATAATAAGTCAAGAAATTGTATTTGATTCTCTCGTTTTATGTTGCATATATAATATATATAGACAGACAAGATTTTCAGTTCTTGCTCTGGAATAAACATTGTTGCCCGTAATAATAATATAAACAAATCTAAAATGATATGCCAGAAACATTTGATGCATCATGCAACAGGAACAACTGTTCGGTATTGAAAATAAATGAAACTGTTATGGACAAAACCGATTTTAGCAACTCAGACATCCGACGAATATGTTGCCTGAAGCTCGTTAAGGATACCATTCGCATAATATTAAAAGGTTAGGGGCATGATTATCACACTTGTAAAAGACTGAGGACCATTGAAAATATAATTCTGGACTTGTATAATATTAATATGTGAAATAAATGTCAAACTTGAATTTAAATGATAGAATATGATATTTTTCTGTTCAAGTCTAACCGGCCAAGGCCCAATATACTTAACCTTGTTCTCAAGCAATGTGTTGTTCCATCAAGTTCATGTTTTTCAGCTGCATTCTGGAGTCTTCCTTTTACAGTATCCATGGCTCCATGCCTCATCCATTCAGCCCATATCAATCATGTGTAAAATGAGTGAACAATGCCCATCCTCACAGCACATCCATCAAAACTGTGTCTATAAAATGAAGGGGAGCATACTCAGGCAATGGCAGTAATAGGATCATTCATCGTAACATGTGTTAGCCAATTAATTTGAACTAACCTGTACCCAAAAAAAGAAAAAGAAAAGGAAAAAATTGTTTGCGGGATCCTTTCCACTGCTGATTTCACCGTTCTTCCTGCAAACCTGGGCATATGAAAGTAAAAACGAAACAAACAAATAACTCAGTTTGATACATCAAGATAAATGGATAATTTTTCTTAATCAAGTGCTTCAACAATAACCTTTGCCCTCTTTCGATCCAAATGGCCCCAACCTTTGCTCCGACTGATGTGTATAGGTTATAACGAGTCCCATGATAAATCAAGAGTGGCAGTCCATAGTGCTTCAAGGGGTTCTAAAATAGGTTCACCAATAACCACCAGATTCTTCCTGCCACTGATTTCTCTCCCACTATCATATTAATGTGTCGGGAAGTACTCAGGAACCAAACACATCAACAGTCATAAATTGAAAACATAATTTCCATCATTGCTTTTTTCCCCCCATAAAATAATTTGTTTATATACAGGATTAGAAACAAAGATCAATTAAATTCCAATAATCCTTGTGATAAAGGCCATGATGCCAATAAAAATTAGTTACCACTACTCCCAGTATGAACATCATTGTGGTCAAACCTCCGCACATTCAGCTTAAAAGGAAACCACAAACAATCTGTATCAGAGAAAGCTCACAAGGACACATGGAAACAAATGTTTTGGGCCCAAAGGTATCCCATCCACAAACAAGATGCTGGCTTGGATGATACTTTCTTGATGATGACAAATGAATTTTTCAGCAGTTTCAAAGGTGGTTTGAGCTTTACTTGTACTTTTCTTTTCACAGCGTCTAAAAATGAACAAACATATAAGTATCATATTTCTGCAATGAATCTTGAGAACGGCTTGCCAGAGGGTCAGGATTCTAAAGCATTCCAAGGGGATGTTCTAGAGACATTGTCTAGAGAATTCCATGAACATTCTAGGGCCAGAGACTAGAACGTTTTCAAGTAAATATCTTATACAAAGTGTGCGGAAAATTCTAGAGATGCATTTATAGCCATAAATCAAATTGATCTCCACCGTCCATTCCAGGGAGGTGGTGGTATAAAGAAGGGGCCAAGGGGGCTCATTTTTAACAAGCCAAGTTCTCCACAAGTGTTTTAGCATACATTAATGCTTTCTAGTGCCATCTTTTGTTCTTTCTTAGGTCTGGGGCTGACTTAATGTCATACCACAAGGAGGACGACAATTGTGTGACACAAGTTCACACCCAACCCATCAACACAAGCGTTCGTACCCAAAAGTGGCAGAAATTGAAAGAAGAGGATAATCTCTAGTTGATTATAATACTTAGGCAAAAAATGTGACAAGGGGTATTGAAACAAATAATTTAGTGATATTTGCATATTGTTGTTGCTTTAAACCGCCTGCCCAACTCATACGACGGACTAGGTTTTGGTATTAGGCTCAAGAAGCTAATGCAATTTGTTTTACTTTTTGACATAGGAAATTTACTATAGTCATTATTACCTACCCAGATTAGCATTGTAGCTTGTACTGACAAACAACATACAGTGACCAACTCCATTAAATATTAACATAGTACTATATGCGTTAAGAAACATATTACCTGATGTAGAAATCACTCCAACATCTCCATATCACGGTTTCGATCATATAGCTTCACAGCGAGACTTAGTACATCCAACATTCTGTAAATCATGTCCGAGCAAGGATGTGATGTGTCAGCAACAAGAAAAGTGTGAGTTGCACTCTTTATCATGATCCAACTACAGCCGGGAGATTTTCTCAGCCCTCTTTTTTGGAATTCCTTTCTCAGTTGAGCAACAGAGTCCCAACATTTTGAAGCAGCATATGAATTTGAAAGTGAGATATAGTTTGATGGATTCTCCGGTTCCATTTGGATGAGGAACTTATAAGCCAAATCTCTCATTTCAAAATTCTCACGGAGTTCAGAAGCTTTTGCGAGGGCACCCCATGTGCTAGGTCCAGGTTCAACAGGCATGCTCTTGATAAAATCCATAGTTCGATCTGGCAAATCCAGTTGGCCAGATTGGCCCAACATATTAACCACACATGCACAAATCTCTGATGTTAGTTGAATATCATAATTATTCACCACATAGTCAAACAATTTAAGACCGTCATTAAACAATCCAGACCTACAACACGCAGAAAGAACTCCAACAACTGTAATAGTGTCTGGTCGGATCCTCTTCTGAAGCATCTCCTCAAATAAAACAATAGCTTCTTGACCCTTGCCATGTAAACTGTACCCATAAATCATTGAACTCCAAGAAATTGCATCCTTTCTAATACAATCATAGTCAAAGACTCGCCTTGCATTATTTGGACTCCCACATTTGGAGTACATGTTGATCAAAGCATTGCATAAAGAGACTTCACGATGTAACTCCCTCTTTACCGCAAACCCGTGAATTTGCCTCCCACCTGTGAGACCAGCAAATGAATTACAAGCTGGCAAAACACTAACAAGTGACACTTTGTTAGGCTCCAATTGATCCTTCCATTGCATTTCACGAAATAGACACAAAGCTTCGTCAAAATGTTCACAATTAACATACCCATTAATCATTGCAGTCCAAGCAAACACATTCCTGTGCTTTAAACTATCGAAAACGCGTCTCCCAACATCAACTCTAGCACTCTTGGAGTACATATCAATCAAACAACATCCTAAATGAGCATCAGAACCTGAGCCTAAACACAAGTCCAACTGATATTTCAAAATGTAACCGTGTAGTTCCCTTCCATAACCACGAGTTTTAAAATCTCCCAACCTGAAAGAAAGAAGGGTAGAGATAGTGTACGCATCAAATTTGAATCCTTCATTTTGCATTCGCTTCACAAATTCCCATATTTTGTTATTATCAGAAGAATCATTTCTGTTATTCAAATGTAGATTTGCATAACACAAAATTGCTACATTCCAAGAAGACACATTCCTATATAGCATTTCGTCAAACACTTTTATAGAATCATCACTGTTGCCATATTTACCATACATGTTCATCAATGAATTACCCACGATAGTATCCAAAACAAATCCATTCTTCATCCCACATCCATGAACCATTTTTCCACACAAAACATCTCCAAATTCGCCCACGGCTTTAACAATTATAGAAAAGGTAAACTCATCCGCCAACGGCAGACTGGTGCCTTCCAACATCTTTCTGAAAAGCTCAAAACCTTCACAAAATAACTGGTTTTTTGCATGCCCATTTAGAAGGTTGTTGCAAAGGTGCGTGCTTTTGAGAAAAATTGAGTCAAAAATGAGTTGGGATTCAATTGCTTGTCTGAAGTGAGAGTACAAAGATATGAGTTTCTGGGCTATGAGAGGATGCTGAGACAGGCCAACTAGATGAACTTGCGCATGGCATTGCTGGGTGAGTTTCAGGGACTGACTTTCAACGGACAGCGAGAGGAAGCGGAGAATTGAGTGTGACAGATCAACAGTAGTGACCAAATTGCGTAAAATTAATCTTTTGTGAGTTGATTTGAAGGGATTCTTAAGTGCTGAAACTCTAGAAAGGATTATCATATGAAATGAATCTAGGGTGTCTCAAGATTTTCCCCGTGAAACTGAAAAGGATTGATGGGGATTTCTCTCCAGAGTTTTGGCTATACAAAGTCCCGGTGGTAACAAGAAGAGCCTATTTTAGTAGCGGGAACCAATGCCCATCATGTCCTCGCTAAAGCCTGAGGAGAGCTCTGAAAAATGGACACCTATAGCGACTAGCGACAAATAATTACCTGTTTCGCCAAAGTAATTATATAAAGCGAAAAACAAAACAATATACCAAACATTAAATTTGAAAAAAAATAATAATAAAAAAAAAAGCAAAGCAGAATTTAAAATATTACTATGTAAGTATGACCAAAATATATACAACGTACCAAAAATTACCTTAAGACCACATGTTTTGCAGTTTTAGAGGCAAAAATACTAATCAAATGCTCACAATCTAATATTTCAACCATTTCTTTCTCAATGGACAGTATGGCCAAACCATTTAGTCTTTCTTGTGACATGGTTGAGCGAATATAGGTCTTGAGCAACTTGAGTTTGAAGAAACTTCTTTTCATTAAAGCCACTGTATAGCGTTAACAAGATTTGTTATGCAAAACATGCCATTGGAGACATGCTATTACCCCTCATAGTTGTTTTTATGTATCGTAACACTTCAATTGCACTCTATACCTTGTAAGGTATGTATAGCCTCAATACTTTTCATTAATCAATACTTATATTTTTAAGTCATAAATGGCTAAATCTAGAACTGAGAATCCTAAATCCTAATGAACAAGCAAGCCAACATTTACTTCTTTGAGTTAATCTTTACAGCAACAGAGTACAGTTGGCAACTTAGCAGAATGTTTCCACCTAGCTTGTCTGCTTGTGTTGTGTCCAATATATTTTTATTTTTTGTATATTTGCAAAATGCAAACTGTTAAGTGTCAACTGTACAAATGGGCATGGCTTAAAAGTTAAAAATAGCAAAATCCTTCTCCAGTTGAAGCATTATCCTAAGGACCTAATCAGTACGTGAAGCCCTGAGCTTAGCTTATTGCTTACAGCCTTTCATCTTTCAAACTTAAGACTCAGTACTCAATAATCAATATAATAACTAAGGACCTAATCAGTACCTGAGGTCCTAAGCTTAGCTTACTGCTTAGAACCTTTCATCTTTCAAATAATTCAAGCTGTCCTAGTCGAACTCGATAAATATCAGGAGACTGATTCTCTTCAATGGTATATATGACGTCCAATAGTAACTCAGAGTAAGTAAAAACGCACACATTGCACAACAGAAACTTATCTTGGACAACGCACACATTGCACAACTGAAACTTATCTTGGACTCAACCGTAAGCATTAAGCAACATTTCCTCAGGGTAAAGTAAAACAAAATCCACAAATTTTATTCATTCATTAGATAAGGAAAACAGCACAGCCATATAAAGTATTACAAATTCATTCGATTTCCAATCTCCCTCTCCGGCCTCAACAACTCACATTTAACAAATGGCCATTTCCAAAGTAATATGCATTCACATTATCACCCAAAATTCTGTACCATTCAAATTCAAGATTCATTACTCAATAATAATTTACTCATTTAATCAATATAACAATATTCAACATTTACCCAGGGTCCCAATAATAATAAACTTAAAACTCTAAAGTCTAAAGAATAAAAGAAATAACAAAAAAAAATAACATACATGCCTCATACCTGACCGGAACAAGGAGGATGAGATGCGCAAGCACACCAGCAGGCCGGCAGCAGCCGCAGCACGCACGCAGCAGACGGGCGACGGCAGAGCGCAGACGCAGGCCCAGCACCGGTTCCGGCAGATGGAAGAGACGCAATCGCCGATTGTCAATTGAATTGGTCGGAACGGAACAATTGGAGGGTCACGGTTTTTGAATTGGGAATTTGGGGTTTGGGAAATTTGGGAGATTAGGGTTTTATTTATTTATTTATTTATTTATTAGTTGTTGTTGTTGTTATTATTATTATTATTATTATTATATTGTGTGGGGTTGGGGGGTGGGGGCGTGGTGGCGGGGGTTGAAAGGGTTTTTTGAATTGGGAATTATTTGGGGAGTGAGAATCGTTTAGTCGTTAGTTTGATTCTGACATCTGAGTTGTCAAAAAAACAATATTTTATTTTATTTATTTATTTTGTGTTTTGCAAGCTGGAATTTTCACAAAAACAAATTTTTTTCCTTTTTTTGGGTCAATTGTTAAATGGGCTGGCCCTTTAGTTTTTACTCTTTGGGCCTTACATTTTAATTTGATCCTTGAAAACGGGAAAAAAAAACCCATATAATATGGGTCTGGGTATAACATAGATAAATGGGGTAGAAATTAGCCCATACACACTCATTGACCTTTGTAATTAGAAAAATACTTATTTTAATTTTTAATTGACAAATTACCAATGTTGAATCATTTTATTTGAAAGAATATAGTCAGTGTAATAAATTATAATTGAGAGTTTAATAAGTATTTTTGCAATTTATTTCCAATAACTACTCTCAATAACAAAATAGTTACAATCGAGAGTATTTTTCTTATTTATGACAAATGTAACCACTTACATGTAAAAATTCCTACTAGTCATGGAAAGGCGACTGCCTTGTTCGTCTTGGCCAGGATCAGCCCCGGAGCTAACACTGGCGAGGATTCAATGTCCCCCGTGCATTTGATTAGTAGGCCTCTAGGCATCCGGGGTTTTAGCCGAACTAGACATTAAGGTAATACAATATTACTCGATGATTTAAGTACACCATTACCCAATAAATCACATGGCTAGTAATTATGTCACACTAGTTTTTACACTACACTTACGGTATTTGAACAAATTAAGATGCTCTTATCCTTGTTTACCATCTTCTTATTATTATAACTAGAATTCTCACCCGTGCATTGCACAAGATTTAAAAGTAATAATAATAATAATAATAATAATAATAATAATTTTAGGGAGACATATTAATCTGGTATGAAAAAGTGATATATTTAGCTGTCAACCATGTATTTGCTGACCGCGGGCCTTCAAATTCACTACTTGCATCTAAACAATTAATTCACGTTTATCAACTAATAAATATCAGTTATTTATATCAGATAAACATGCTTACTTAGAATTACTCTAATGGCAAATGTCAATAAATTTTTTTACAAAAATTTAATAAATTATTAATACAGCCAGTTGAGTCATATGTTAGCATTATAAGATATAAGTTTTTATAATTATTTTATCATATTTATATTTATTTATTTGTCGATAACAATTTTTACACCAGTCAATTTTTTTCATACAGTGCGTATAAGGGGTGTGAGAGGAACTAATATCAGTTATTTATGTCAAATAAATATTTCTCTCTATTATTACTCTAATAATAAATATCAATGAATTTTAATACAAAAATTTAATATAAATTATTAATACAGCCAGTTGCGTCATATTAATATTATGAAACATAAGTTTTATAATCATTCTATTATATTTGAATTTATTTATCAGCAACACTTTTTGTATCAGTTAATTCTTCTTTTTTTTAGATTCAGTAGGTATAAGGAAGGGGAGAAGCAGGCGTGTTTCAATCCAAGACTTCCTATCTAGAATGTGAGAAACATAACTGTCGTAGCACTTGTTTGAATTACAGCACCAGTTAATTATACATATATAAATAAAAATTAATTGAGGTGATTCAACAAAAATAAAATATTTAATAAAAATTGTTGAACAACTATTACAATGCAACTGTATCAATATTCGGTTTATCTCTCAAATCAATAATTCAACTCTAAATACGACAACACTTAAATTATCAAAAAAATTCCAATTTAATTATAGAATTGACAAATTAGAGTATTATAATTTTTAAAAAAATCAATTAATTATTGCACTACAATAACAATATAAAAATTTCTAAAAAATTATTAAAAATTAAAATTTACAATTAATGTTACAGATTTTTAGAAATTTATTAATTTATAAACGTGCTATGCTTGAGTTTTCGAATCATAAAAATTACTATGTGCTTTTTTGAAATAGAACTATCAATTAATTTCGTATTCGATTTAATAAGTGACAGATCGTTAATTCAAAATACTTGGCTAAAAAACCACTGTGAATTAATGATCGAATATGGGTTAATAAAGGAAAAAGTGAATATTATTTAAAAAAATAGTATAACAATCTCAAAAAAAAAAAGATAAAAATAAAAATACAAAAAAAGAATTAAATGATATCATCAAAAATTTTATAGAGTTAGAAACCTTATAGAGTCAGAAATCTTAGAGAGCCAGAAAAATAGCGGGAAAAGCCATCATTCTCTTATTATATATATAGATTGTACCAATCATTAATTAGACAATACTCAAATGCAATTACAAATTTTAAGTTTTGAATAAATCTAGACTACTCATTTTATTTCATTATTATAATAATTTTTAAAAATTATAAATGAGAATAAAACACCTTCAAGGTCGTTCCACAAAGTTCATCCACACTGGTTGAGCCAGAATTAAGTTTTGAGAATCAGATGACGGGCCGGTTCGACCGGAAAAAAATTACGAATTGGAAAATCGGTCTGTTCCATTGAAAAATTTGATCATTTAAGAACTGGACTAGAAATCGGTGTCGGAATTTAAGAATGCATATGGGCCAACAGACGTGTTGGAATTTGAACTGTAAGTAAATATTCATATATTATTCTTTGTAGGGCCGCAATCTTTGGACTTTAAAAATTTTATTTCATTAGATGTGAGTGAATCATTTAGTTAGGTGATCTCTTTTTATTGAATGAACATATTAAGTAGTGTCTTATAAAAGGCTCTCTCGATGGGATGGGCACATTCTATTAACTGGACACACAAGCACACACTACGTTACATGATCTGTTTGTCAAATTTAGGTACATTTCTGTAGAAAAATTAAGAAAATCGATGACTAGAAATAAGTTACAGGAACTACCCCATATTGTAATGGTTCTTGTCTTCTTGAGCTTTTATTAACAATTTAAGATAATACACAAACTACATGGTTGATGCTTGTAATTTTATAGGAATCTCTCATTTTATCGTAGCAAAACATAGAGATAAAAACCAGAATTATCATCTAGCTAGATCAATGAAGCTGGCTTCTCTGGTATTTTTTCGAGTTTCACAATTTGTCAAAGTGTTCCAAACTTTTTTGGGACACTATTTTTAACCAGCCCACATAAGCAGCACCAAGTGTTACATACTATGACTCTAGCTGCCTTTAAAAGGACTAACAAAAAGCCAAAAGGGAAAAAGGATAAGAGACAACAATCATAAACTCTAAGTTGAAAACCTTCTTTGGTTCTCAATCATTCAGCGGAAATTTTCGCAAAGTTTGCTAATTAATTAGCTCTGTTTATTGCTGCATTCCCAGCTTGAAGATTGCCTTGATAATCATCCAAATTCCACAAGCCACCACCCCACATGATATCCTCATTTGAGTTCTCTATCATGGTTGCATAGCCACTGATCATGGAATAAAAGTAGCCCGACTCGTCGTTTGTGTTCGGATAAATGATTTCTTGCCTCATTTGAGGGTAATTTTGCAGTCCATTGCTGTTATCAGCACTGTCATCAAGCAGAGAAAATATCTTCATGTCCATTTCAGTTTGCTGTTGCTGTTGCAGTTGGTACTGTTGTTGCTGTTGCAGCTGAAACTGTTGCCTCTTTAAGAGGCGGAGACGGGATTTTTCCACGCTTTCTGTGGACGGTTTTCCCTTTTTCTTGAAATGAGTCCTCCAATAGTTCTTGATTTCATTATCGGTTCTTCCGGGCAGGCTTCTAGCAATTGTAGACCACCTGTGGTTCGTGAAATTAGTTAATAAAGACCCGTCCTCCAAGACAACTTACTATGTCGCCGCACATCTTGTTGAAAAATCGCATAGGCCGAGCTAACACTAGACAAGAAAAATCCGTAGAAACACTCATAAGAGAGCAAAATTAGTACCTGTTTCCCCATCTAGCATGTAGCTCAAGAATAATACTCTTTTCATGAGGTGTAATTTGTCCCCTCTTAAGATCTGGCCTCAAGTAATTCACCCATCTTAATCTACAACTCTTTCCATTTCTTTTCAATCCTGTTAACACATAACAGAGGAAAAAATCCATGAGATGGTGAACTTATACTAAATGATAATATACATACATATGACTTGCATAGGTTTCTTCCTAGGATAAAAAAATGTTTTATTGAGTATGCGGTACTGAACAACACAAAGCATTAAAATCAAGAAGTGAAAAGAGCATGTTCCACTTGGCTTAAAAGCCAAAAAGAGCTGGCTCCTTCGCAAGTGAAAACATGTTCTTTTAACTTCTTTTTGTTTGTTAATATTGTCCAATAACATACGCCACCTCGGAGGATGAGCCAAAAAGTGCGATAATATAGCATGTACGGGGTTACCTGCAAGCCTAGCTACATTGTTCCATCGTCCTTCACCGTGCAATTTGACATATTCGATGAGAAGTCTGTCTTCCTCAGCGGTCCAAGGGCCCTTTCTCCAACCCTCTTCCATGGCTCCCCACCCCATGTTTTGTACCATTACTCCCCAAGACATAAAACCCAAAAATATGTTTGTTGGTTTGTTACCTGGTTTGTTTGTTTTGGAGAAGTTAATATGGGTTTTGGTTTTCTCCTAAGAATTCAAAGAATTCCCTTGACACCATGTGTTGGTGTCTATTGCATATTTATACTTGCAATATATCCTTAATTGCTTCATACCCACAATCCATGTCCCTATCAAACAATCTACTGATATCCTCTTGCACATAATCCAGAGATTAGCTCTAGATACCACTTAATTTTCAAGTTACAGAAATACCCTTTTCTCTATTTCTTAGGAAATGTAATGTGGTCCCCCCATGTTTTAATTGGAAGTCATTTCATTTATTTTATATTTTTTCCTCACCATAATTGGACTATAGTTTGACTATAGACTAGTTTTAGATTTGATCTCTCCTTCCTGAGTAATATGAAGATATATGAGAATATCATACAAACTTCTTCAATCAAAGTTAATTGGAGAAAACTTGAACCAACTTTACTCAGATATTTTGCTTCTTTATAAGCTGTTAAACCATGCTATTGAACCTCATATTCCTTTTATAGAATCTCTTACTTGTTTAAAAATAATAATTGCACAAAAAAAAAAAGGAAAAAGAAAAGAATTTGTTGAAACCGATAAACTTTAACATCTCAATTATCAAAGATGAGAGGATGTCAAAATGTAACAACTAAGAGCTACTTACCAAGAGGAAAGGGCTTCTATTTAACTCAAACGATTGCCATAATGAAGAGAAGAAATCATCACGCAACTTAACTATAAACAATATTACCAATTACTTTAAATTAGATTCACATTTGAGTTCAAAACTCAATTTTGGAACTACACTTGTGAACATGCTTTTCAGACTTGATAATGTCTGTCTTTATCTACAATATTCAACAAGCAAGTATGGATTATTCCCAA